>JAGFBZ010002218.1:112500-258699 GCA_018398805.1 Hirundichthys speculiger | reverse complement strand
AACTTTAATTCTGAATTAAAGAGGAATTAAAACTTCCCATGTAAACGCACCCAGTGACATAACATTGTTACGGGTATTTTTTTTTAAGGAAAACAATACTATTTGATTTTTTTTGTCCTTCTGACCGACAGGAAGCAACATTAACGTTCACGTGCAGTCACATTTCAGAGCACCTGAAGTAGGAATGATCAATATTTACGCTCCATGTTCAGGAATAAGGAAGGAATCACGATAAGAAATCACTCAGTAATGCAGCTTCTTTAATCAAACGCCTGGATAAGTCTGGAGGAAACGGTTAATAAAACAACTCATCGCACAGAAATTAATTGACAGGTTTTTGCTACTTTTGATGATAAATGTTTTTTGCTTCAGCTCGTATAATGAGACGTCAAATCTGATTTAGCTGCTCGTTTTCTTAACTGATCCGTGCGTCTGCTGCTGAAGTGGATCATCATTTGGGGTGAAAGGATTCAGTAAATTCAAATTTTTGTATCGTTTCCCGTCACTGAAGTTGTTGTTGCTGCCATGGGACCAAATTGAAAAAAAAAAAAAAATGGACTCATAATGAGCTCCAGTGAGCCAATAGCAGCAGCTGTTCTGGTTCCGGACTGTTTGGACTGGATCAGCAGCTCTGGTTGAGGCCGATCACTCACTGTCTCTCACAGCCCCCCCCCCCCCCCCCCCCCATATTATCAGCATTAGTAAAATGAAAGGACGCAGCTAGATGTACAGCAGCAAGCATCGTCTTCTTTTAACTCTCAGTGTACGTATATCAGCTGTACAGGTGCATCAGTGTGCACGTACGCGTGCGTGCATCTTGACAGTGAATAATAACGGTCATATTTCTCCTCCAGTGACACCTAATCTCAGAAAATGTTGATAAAGAGTGTGGATGTGTGTCTGCATGCAGTCTAAGCGTCTGTATGATCATGTGCAGATGTGAAACTGGTCGTCTCTGAAAGTGTGTGTGTGTGTGAAACTGATATAAAGCCACATTGCTGTGGCGTATGTGTGTGTTTTTATTGGACGTGCACACCTGAGAACTGACAGTGATAAATATGTGTAGCAGTAAGCGCCTTATGATGAAGGTTTACATACATTTTCATTTGTTCTGACAGACTGATGAATTCTGGGTATTGGGGATTACAGTGACCTGTAGACAGAGTGCATTGTGTGTATGTGTGTGAATGTGTGTGTGTTGATAAATGGAATACTTACTACTGCTGGGTATTAAATCTCTGTCTGGTATAAACAGTTTGTATCCATAATGTTTCTCCAGAACGTCCGGCAGGATCTCCAGCGCAAAGATTTCCTCGTCGCTGCTCGTCCTGCTGACAAACACACCTCCAGGTTACAGATCGGTTACAGAGCAGGTAAGTCAGGAGCTGCTGGAGGCTGCGAATACATTTCAAAGGCATTTCTATACAAAGCATTCAAAGCTTCTGTTATTGTGAATAGACAGGTAAACAAATGATTAACTTTCAAAAGGTAAATAGTTAAAATGATGCATTTCTATCTGAAAGATGCTTTTAGTTGTCTGACTCCTGGAGCTGCAGCCGCTAGGCTACATGGATAAAAGCAGGTATATGACAGTCATGGATCCAGTTACAGTCAGGGTCATGACAAAGCCTTTATTTTGAAGTTGTTTAGGTCGTTTATTGTGGACTTGGAGTCTGTTGCATGATGTTTTATTCCATTATGAACTGGAGGAAGCAGCAAAGTGATTCAGAGACTTCTGCTGTTTTGCCGTTTTCATTTTTTTTATGCCGAGCAGCTGTGTTTTTTTTTTTTTTTCTATTTGTTTTTGTGCTCCTGTTTTCGGACAGTTTGACTACTGAAAAACTTTTACATTTGCATTGATTAGTCCTGTAAGACACAACCTTAACAAGATAAACAAAAGTAAGACCTGGCTGAAGCTTGTTTGGGTCCCGAACTCTTGAAAGGAGCCAGATAGCAAAATATGGTTGAATCAACGTTGAAAGAGTGTCAGCAGTGATTTGTTTTGATTCTACGTTGAAACTTGGCATTGAAATTGTACAGAAAGCGCAAAGGAATTCAACCGTTCACTGACACTATATCAACGTTGATATATATATATATATATATATATATATATAAACATTTAGATTAGGGCTGGGCAAGTTAACGCGTTATTATCGCATTTACGCATTAATTTATTAACGCCGACAATTATTTTATCGTGCGTTAACGCATGTTGCTAACATGCTTTTGTTTTGAAAAGTCTGTTACTGGCTGCTGCATAACCGGAAAAGAATTGGCAGGTAAGCTAAAAACGGACATGGAAGACGGTAAAAATCCGTGAACTTTACAGTTCAGGTAGCAACTCAGGTAGCAATATTAACAATTCTGTCTGGAAAAAAAAAATCTGGACTACAACAAAACGTTTGCGTCATTCCTCCATGTTCCATCAGATCTGCTCCATGTGTTCACTGTCCTGCTGTTCTCTAGCTGGTTACTGCAGTGCAGCTCCATCTAGTGGCACATATGTGTAATGACAACAGAAAGTCCAGTCCTCCATTATAAAACTAATTCAGTTCTGTGGCCCATTTTTTCATTTTGTATTTTTGATCCAAGTATAAAATTGAAATATATATAAAAAAACGGGCATTTTTTTTTCATTTTTTTGTGTTAGATTAAAACGAAAAACGTCATAAAAAGTCAATTTTTAAAATATTTTGATTGACAATTGAAAATGGAAAGAATGAATGATACACAGGATTTAGTAAAGTTACAGAACTTTAAACAGGACATTTTCATTTTAAAGTTCTCCCAGACGGAGGATTCAACAGAAACAAGGTTATTTGTAACAACTGACAAGTTGAACTCCCCGTTAAAAGTTTCTGCTGTTACCTCAGAAATTACCTGTTTTAATGTTCTGATTGTGCTGAGACACAATCATTTTGTTGGATTTTGTTTGTTGACTTTTTTTTTTTTTTTTTTATAAAAACCGGATGACATTAATGTCTCTGGCAGTGGCAATAAGCTTTATTTTATTTTACATTTTTCAAGATGAGATTTACACTAAATATGTGTTACTGACTAGTGCTGATGTTAAAAGTGTTTTGAACAACAAATGTTATGGTACTAAGTGACCTTTACACTACTTTTGAATTCATTATTTGATTTTGCGTATACAATGCAATTAATCGTGATTAATCAGGGAAATAATGCGATTAATCGCGATTAAAAATTTTAATCGTTGCCCAGCCCTAATTTAGAGATATTACCATTTAGATCATGGTTGAATCATGCTCACTCCTTTTTTGACCACCAGCCCAAACTTTTGCATGTCACTGGAAATAAAAGCAATTTTTTTAGGCCTGAAATTCTGTTTTTTTTTTTCTTTTTAAATATGTTTTTTAACTGTTCTCACATAGTTATATTAGTAAGGAGTTTTAAAGTATTTACAGAAAGTAATTAGCTGTTTTTAATGTGCTTACCCTCTCTGGATTTGACTTAAGATGTACATTAAAAGAAAAAAAAAAACATTCCTCTGTGATAAAGCTGAGCGGTTCGAAGCCAAACCTTTAGTTAACTTTTATAGACCTTGAATGCTGAGGGACTCATCCCGACGCCCTGGACGCCTCACCTTTACCCTCCTTTGTCTCACTCTGTACATATTTATAGGCCGTTATATCTCCGTCTGTCTCTTTGTCTTTTTTCTTTAATTTCTTCTCTCACCTGCTTCTTCAAGCAGAAATCTCTGCCTCTGGAGATTTTTCTCTTCCAGGTTTCTTTTAGTTAAAAGAGCGTTTCCCTCCTATTGCTGCCAAGTGCTCAGTCAAAGAGAATTTCTGGGGTTGCAAGGTGACCTGTGACGACTTACTGTTTTTAACGTGTTGCTGTAAAAAAGTGAATTTGAAGTTAATTAAACTGAAAAGCAAAGAAAATGTCTTTTTATCCCAACGTGATCAAACAAATAAGGACTCATTATCAAACCACTGTTCATCCACAGATGTGAGATTGCCATCAATTTTCTCATTTCATTCCCAGAAAAAAAAAAAGCAAATTACATTTTATTTCCAAGTTGTTCTGAATTAGTAAACACTTTAAGCCGTTATAAAGATCACGGACTGTAATTTATTTGGGCTGTAATGTCCTCCAGACAGGATTGAAATTGAAATGATGTGTTCAAGAACTGTGATGATTAAAAGAAAAGGAGCATAGTTTCTATACGTGCACGGCTCTGTGCTTTAGGCACTAAAAAGGCTTAGATTATGATCTATCATCATGCAGTCCCATGCAGCCAGAGAACAGTGCACCATCTGAGATAAACCACTCTCCTAATACCTTTATAAATAGCAAAATATTTTTAAAAAGATGTTTTTTTCTGCTTGGTGGAAATATGCATGAAATTAACTAGTAAATCGATTCAGTTCATGGCGTGTGTTTTAATTGACTTTAGTTTCAGTGGGATGTAAATCAGCAGAACCAGACCTGCCCAACGAATCCAGGTCCACTTTAGTGTAGGACAGATAGGCATCGTACTCTTTGTTATCTGAGGAGAGAGAGATACAGACGTAACAGCAGTCAGAAGTTACAGATGTGACAAAAAAATGACTCAATATGACTGAGAGACGCAGTAAGCTTTATTCCTGTAGCCTCTGGCTGTTTCTTTCTAAAATAACTTCAGAATAGATCAGTAGATCAGTTTGAACATCTCATCCTCTACAGCTTTACGTGTCCTGCGGGAGCCCATCAAACGTCTTCCTGCAGCATTATCCTAAAGTGTCCCGACATGAAGAGAGAGCTCTCTAAACATCTCACCGTCCTCGGTTTCGTCGCTCCCGAAGTGCGTCCTGTAGCAGAGCAGGATCTCCAGGTTGTAACACTTATACAGAGCAGTTAGGAGTCCGAGCAGCAGCAGGATGACCCCGAGACCACCGGCTAACTCCAGCCGATACACATCTGTCAGGGAAACAGCAGCGGGGGGGGGGACGAGAAACTGATGACATTTAGACCAGCTGATGGAATGAAGATGGAAACACGTAGTAATATTTTCCTATAAGTCGGGGTTTCGCTTTCTTTTGTTCGATGGGCTCTTTTGACTTAAATATATTCTTCTATAAGAGATTAGAAATCTCAGGAGAACTGGAAGGAAATTTTAAACAACAATGGAAAACAACAAATTCTCCGCTTTGGAGGGAATATACATGGAAAAATGTAATTCGCTATATTCTGTACCTCATATCAAAAGAGATCATATTCCAATCAGACAGAATGTTGTGGAAGCAAAGAGGCGAATCACTATCATATATTCTGGTGTCGCCCTGTTGTGACGCCATTTTGGCTAAACGCTAGAAAACGCTAGAGACTGTGTTTTCAACAGAAATAACTTTTTGTTTTAATTTGTTATACCTGGTGGATTTAGAGGAACTGGAGTGGAGGAACAAAGATAAATATTTACTGAGAATATTACTGGTGGCTTGTAAGAAATGCAATAATGAAGAAATGGCTGAAGAGGGAGGCACCAAGTGTAGATGAATGGATTGATACAGTATACAGCATCTTTGTAATGGAAAGAATCACATTTAAGAACACAAAAAGAGGCATTTATAGATAATTGGCAAAAATGGACTATCAGAATACTTTTGTGTATTTACTATATTACTTATTTAACTTTTTTCTTTTTTTTTTTTTCCGATTATTATACTGGAAGTGTTAACCAGTCCCCTTATGTACGCTTTTACTTTCTCCTTGATACTTCGGTACTCGTCCAAACGTCTTCATGTTGACTGTTTGTCTGTTTGTCTGTTTACATGTAAAATCGAAAACCAATAAAAGTAAATGACAAAAAAAAAAAAGAAATCTCAGTGTATTGCTTTGCACATACTTCCATGTAAAATGTAATTCATACGTAAAATGGTTTACAAATGCATGATGTGGCAACAAATGAGGCTACAGTTAATGCTACACACTTGAAGCTGACAGTTGTGCTCAAACTTCATTTTTTCCTGACTGAAAAAGAAAAGGAATAAAATGAATAACGGGTCACACGTCGCACCTCTTTTCTTCTGGACGTGTGCACGTGTACATGTCTTCGTTCCAGCTCTGAGGCGAACGCTCAGGTTTATCGGTTACATGTTTGGTCTGAGGGACCGTATGTGGAATTCTTTATTTGATAAAACTGTTATGTTCTGTGTTTTACAAAAGTAGTGTGCTGACAAAACACACAACCTCAGCAACACAAGGTGTGTTGCCTCAGAGAGACAGATGAAATGACGTCAGCCTGTCACACACACACACGCACGCGCGCACGATCTCAGGTTGTGTGTGTGTGTGTGTGTGTGTGTGTGTGTGTGTGTGTGTGTGTGTGTGTGTGTGTGTCTGGATGAGTGATAGTGCCTTCAGAGGCTATACGAGTGTATGGGAGATTAATGGAACATGGCTGGTGAATGACACCATGGGAAATATGATCCATTACTGTCTCCCTCTCAGCTACTTTCCTCAACACACACACACTCACACACTCACAAACACACACACAAACACACACACCGACTCATCTCATCCCTAACTTCTCCAATAACCACTTCATTTCAAGACCGCAGTTTATTGATTTCCCAAGCTATAGTAAGGGAATAGAACATCCCAAAACGTATTGTGGAAGAGCTTAAACATTGCTGATGTGATAAGGAATATTCATTTTATTGTGTTATATTTGACCTAACACACCTATGTATAGGTGTGTTAAAATCAGAATAACCCCTAAAATAACAATTTTTTTTAACAAATAATCCCCCCTGCTCTCCTCTGCAGTGATTTCCTGCTGTCTTTTGTTCCTTTTCTGCACAACCCTCAATTCAGACTCTTATAAAAATATGCCATTTTAAGTATAAAGCTGCGCTCAGTTGCAGCAACACCTGCTGCTCTGAGCTGCTACCTGTAATCACCTGAAAGGAGGAGAACAGGCCTGCTGCAGCGGAAAATATAGAAAGCATTATTGTATTTACAGAACTTCTGTTCTGTTCTGTGTGGAAAAAAATCCTTTATTGAACTTTGACAATGTTACTTAACACGTATTATAATTAGGGCTGGGCAAGTTAACGCGTTATTATCGCGTTAACGCATTAATTTATTAACGCCGACAATTATTTTATCGCGCGTTAACGCATGTTGCTAACATGCTTTTGTTTTGAAAAGTCTGTTTCTGGCTGCTGCGGAACCAGAAAAGAATTGGCAGGTAGCTAAAAACAGACATGGAGAACGGTAAAAATCCGTGAACTTTACAGTTCAGGTAGCAACTCAGGTAGCAATATTAACAATTCTTAGTGAAAAAAACAATCTGGACTCCAACAAAACTTTGTGGTCATTCCTCCATGTTCCATCAGATCTGCTCCATGTGTTCACTGTCCTGCTGTTCTCTAGCTGGTTACTGCAGTGCAGCTCCATCTAGTGGCACAGATGTGTAATGACAACAGAAAGTCCAGTCCTCCATTATAAAACTAATTCAGCTCTTTGGCCCGTTTTTTTCATTTCGTATTTTTTGATCCAAGTCTAGAATTGAAATATATATATAAAAAAAACAGGCTTTTTATTTTGTTTTTTTGTGTTAGATTAAAACGAAAAATGTCATAAAAAGTCAATTTTTAAAAAATTTTTGATTGACAATTGAAAATGGAAAGAATTAATGATCCAAGGATTAATAAAGTTACTGAACTTTAACATGGACATTTTCATTTTAAAGTTCTCCCAGACGGAGGATTCAACAGAAACAAGGTTATTTGTAACAACTGACAAGTTAAAAGTTTCTGCTGTTACCTCATAAATTACCTGTTTTAATGTTCTGATTGTGCTGAGACACAATCATTTTGTTGGATTTTGTTTGTTGACTTTTTTTTTAAAATAAAAACAGGATGACATTAATGACCTGGCAGTGGCAATAAGCTTTATTTTGTTTTACATTTTTTTTTAGATGAGATTTACACTAAATATGTGTTACTGACAAGTGCTGATGTTAAAAGTGTTTGAATAGCAAATGTGACCTTTACACTACTTTTGAATTCATTATTTGATTTTGCGTATACAATGCGATTAATCGCGATTAAAAATTTTAATCGTTGCCCAGACCTACTTATAATACTTAAAATTTTCCAGACCAGTGTTTCTGAGGTAGATTGCTAAAAGACATTGTTTTTAATTTGCCTCCATAGTTTGTAATTTTGACTTAAAATATTAAAATTAATATATCATAAAATTTCTGAATTTTAGAAAATAAAAAACAGTATTTGTAAGAAATGCAGTATCGACTGATGGAACACAATTATAAGACGAAGGGACCTCTGTAGTTTTCTGCAGCTGCTCATTATCACTTAGCAAAACTTGTGAATCGATTTTTTTTTTTGCGTTCTTAACGCACGTATCTATAGATCAGATCTTATAGACTGATCTCCTCAGAATCAGCGGTCCAGATCCATAAAACTGGATCAGTAAAACATCTGCATGAATGACTCTCAGCCACTTTTCTGTTGGAGTCAGAGAAGATAAGAAATCTTTTATCAAACTTTAAATTGAAGCTTAGAGCTTTATTAACTGATCCAGGCTGCTTAAAATGTATTTTGTATCTTTTTGCCTGGAATCTCCCCCAGTGGCTCTATGCATCCCTTATTAAAATTATTGTTGGTTATTCTAAATCTGTTTTCTTTTTAAACTTTCTTCTTGGTTGTTAAACACGAACTGTAGCCGTCCCTTTTAAACAGAGGCATCAAATTAAATGAGAATAAACTGATATTCCTATAGATGCTGATGGTGAAATCTTTCATGATGCAGAAACACCTTTTCCAGCTGCAGTTCCTGCATCTCACCAGTAGGCGTCTCCCCAACTCTGCAGCCACCAGCCACGCAGCTCTCAGTTATACTGAGATATAAATTTGCAGAAAGTGGTTGAGAGTTGTTCAAGAGGGAAGGAGGAGAGCAAATTTAATTAGTTGCCAAATATTTTCTCTACAATAAAGGAAACTCAGATTGCCTCCACTGGTAATGGCAACACATTTAGAAATCTCCGCTTCCATCTCTTTGTGCCTAAATCAATCTCCACCTCCTCCCCCTCCCATCCCCCATCAACCCTCTCACCCCATCACCTCAGATAGTTTTCCATTAGTAATGAGTCACTTGCTGCCATCTCCTGATGTTAGTGCACAAGAAAGTGCAAACTCAATTTTAAAATTGATTTTAAAGTATGAGGGCTGTTGTAATAGAGCTGCTGTTTGACAACAGGAATATGACAAGAGAAAGTCTTCCAACCCTGCAGCTCCTTTGTTAGCACAAGTAAACTCTACTGTCAGGTTGTCAGGTTCTGCCGTCCTCCTTACGCTCTTTTCTCTTAATCCCATCCAGCTGGGATCATTAGAAGTGTGGATCCTCTTCACTGCCAAAGCAATATGTCAGAAACATCCAACACTGGAGTCCCAAAGTTTCCTCCCAATGTGCCATCTGTCACGTCTTCAGCCTCGTCACCGCGGGAGAAAGTTGCCATTTTATGTCTCTAAAACTCGTAGATATCATCTCAGTAATAATGGTGTCGTCTTTATAGTGTTGAGCTGACGGAGGACGGCGTCTCTTCTACTCTGTCACAGTTTCCCAGGAATGTGGAGAGTTTAACGCCGTTATTATTTCGTTTCAGACAGTGATGTTGTCCTCGCTTCAACCGCCGTAAAACTACATCACTGTGATGTTAAAGGTGGCGCTACGCCGTCATGGCGCAGAAACAAACCTGAGTAGTGTCCAAGGACATTTCAGCTTCTATACGTCACCTTTAGTTGTGATTAGCGTCACGATGACTAAACACTATTACAAACCAAACCTCTGGCAACGAGACCAGGCTCTCTTATAAAAACAATGAAATAGGATAGAAAAATAACGCCATCTACATCATGGCTGTTACTAAGAGAACTTTAACTGGTCTCGAGAATTTTTAAAATCTAGTTTTAAAATAATATTCTCAGAAGTAAGGATTTGAGACTATACTGTCTCATGCCGTTTCTCTCTGTAGTTTCCATGGATGACGCAACTCTCATCCTTGTTTTTATTGTCAGTTCATCAATTTTACACTTAATTCCAATTTAAGCAGCGACCTACAGGCCTGATCTTCCTCCAAACCTCATAAAGCCTCTATTAAGGCAGGTAGCGGGAAAAGAACGCAACCTTCCACCTCCCTAAACCCGCTATCTTACCTGCGCTAACTGCTATATTATCCATGGGAGTGGTTAGGGTGTTTCACCTGTTAAACCAATCAGTGCGTCAGTAGCCATTGCCTTTAAGAGCAGGTTGCGCTACCCGCTATCCGCTAACCGCTATGGAGCGTCTTTTCATCCAGATCGGAGCAGCTCTGGGACTCTGCTGTAGAGCTTCCTCTTCCTCCTCCTCCTCCTCTGCTCTGATATATACATACAAATATTTTTACACAGACAATTCCTATCAGCTACCTGAAAGTCCCAGATATTTGGTGCGCTCTGCTCAGACAAAGCCGCGGGAACATCTCCTCAGCAGGGGGTTCTGGGAGTCTGGGACAGCTGTGTCTCTTGGCGCAGCTTATTGTGCTTTTTAAAATACTGCAGAACGAATCCGAGCGCAAGGAGAAGGCCAGTGCACGAAGGGATACGTGCACAGTTCAAGAAACTCCACAACAGTGTTCTGAAAAATCTTATCTGCCAGATACAAAACGGATTTAAAGATCAGGAACAATTAATGTTCCTGTTCCTCCTCGACCACCGGCAGTTTCAGACATATCGAAAATAAATTCCCGGATCCAACCTTTTCCAGCCTGACACCAGAGCCACGGTGATCTGATTTGATGATCTGACCTGTTTAAAAACAGAAGTGACTGTGATGTTGGCCATGACGGATTGAGGAAAAATGTACCAAAGATCTCCTTGGTTTCCTCCACAACAAACATCTGGATGAGATCATGCCACAGCTGTACAGACTGACGTGTCTGGCCGTGACTATTCCCACATCCACCACAACTGCTGACCAGACATCCTCTGACCTCAAGAGAATAAAAACGTCTGACAGTAATACGCTGATGCGTAATTGAGAGGTAGAGCCGTTTGTGCACGTCCACATGTGACCAGGTGGACGCACATTTATGCCGTTTGGACGCGCTCTTTTACACGCCGACATGCTGGTTGCACTTTCCGCAACTCGGCAACTTGCGATCGTGGGTGGTCTGACCACCTGCTACCCGATATCCTAAACCCGCGATCGCAAGACACCGAGTTTGCGGAAAGCGCAAAAGACACGCCCATTGCCACACCTACAATGTGAGTGAGGGAGTCGGCATAACGGGTAGCGGCTTTAGGGAAGCGGAAGATTGCATTAGCGGTTAGCGGAGGTTCCTAAACCCGCAATTTGCGGGTAGAGGGTACTGGCTAGCGGGAGGTGTACGATCGGGGCCTAAATCTCTAAAAACTGCCCACAGCAGTAATCTCCTATAATGACTCACTGAAGAGACTTAAATAACTACAACAACCGCAATAACTGAAGTGAATTTGAACTGAAGTTGAATTGAGCTGAATTGACTGAATAAAATCAGTGAGGGGACAACGCTGTGTATTGGAGCAGCAGAAACGGTTGGAAAACGTTCCCAGTGGGCAGGAAGGATCACCTGGAAAAGTTGGGACTGCAGCAAACCCGAACAAGTCTCCGGCTGTAACTATATTTAACCGCGAGCTCCAGGGGCTCCAGAGCTCATAGTGCAAAAACAGTCTTCTTTTCAGTTTATTTGTGTCACTGACTCCAACGATGCCTGGAGATGAAACAGTACTGTCCACAGCAGCCCTGCAGAAGGTGAAACACTGAAATAAATCCTTAAGACAGTCAAATAATGCACAACACATTACTGTGAACCCAGACGGGTTCGGATTTTCTCACAATCCTCCCAGAAATGATCTCCGTGTCCTTCCAAAGTTCCTATCCGTCCTCCCGGGTCGTTATAGTTCCTATCTGTCCTCCCGGGTCGTCATAGTTCCTATCCGTCCTCCCGGGTCGTCATAGTTCCTATCTGTCCTCCCAGGTCGTCATAGTTCCTATCTGTCCTCCCGGGTCGTCATAGTTCCTATCTGTCCTCCCGGGTCGTCATCTCCTCGCCGTCATTCTCCCGTCAGCTCTTTCAGGCTGCACTTCTTCCTTTCTAGTAAGACTCCTGTTCTGGTGACCTTCGGCGAGCTCTTCTGGTCTGTCAGTTACGATAAGTAGGTTGCGAGTTTACTGTAGGTGTACGTGTCTGTGCGAGTGCACGTGTGTGCACGTGTGCAGCGGGGATGCATCAACCCATTACCTTGGTTCACTGCGGAGCGAGAGCACATCCTAATTTAATCACACGCACTCAGTGCATGAAATCAAGCTTTGATAACGCCGGCTAACTTGGAGTAAGTTGTGCTTTGTTCAGGCTGTAAAACTGTTCAGGCACCGCGGGTTTGATTCTGTTGGCTGAGAGGCCCGAGGGAGCAGAATCTGGATCAGGTTAGTGAAATTTCAGACAAAACTGGAAGTTGCAAACAATTTAGTTCATAAGAATGATTTTATTCACCTCTGAGGAAAGCAGACACTGATGATGGAGGGAAAAGATTTCATTACATATTTAGTCTACGATCCCTGTAGCTGATTCTCTGGCAGAGACATTACAAGTCTTTCACTTTTTAGCCAGGAAGGAACATGCAGCGCTAGCTCTGTGTTAGCGCTGCATTAGCTCTGTAAGCTCTCAGTCAACAGTGAACGTTAGCTACGATGTTGACGCTGATTTGGTCAGTAGAGCGGGGTGATACTGGGAATTTTAAGTAAATTCAGGGCCAGTATCGCCGATACTGATATCAATACCGATACTTTTTCATATTAAGATTAATCTATCATGAAACTGTTGACCTTTTGGCATTTTTGTGATTTTCATCTTTGGATTATTTTATTGAAACCTAGGATAATTGATTTTATCAAACTTTATAGGTGACAGCAAAATACTTTATGATCACAATTAACATTTTTGTGTAAATATTGATTGGAGTTAAATTGTTCTGTTCTTAATGTTTTTTCTTTTCTTTTTTCCTTTTCTTTTTTCTCTCTTTTCTTTTTTTTTTCTTTTTTTTCCTTTTTTTTTTTCTTTTCCTTTTTTTTTTTTTCTTTTTTTCTTCTTTTTTTCTTTCTCTTTTTTTCTCTTTCTTTTCTTTCTTTTTTCTCTTTTTTTTTCTTTTTTTTCTTTTTCCTATTTTTTTATTTTTCCCTTTTTTTTCTTTTTCTTTTTTTTGTCTTTCTTTTCTTTTTTTTTCCTTTTTTTCCCTTTTTCTTTCCTTTATGTTTCCCTAATGTCTTTTCTAAGTGGGCGGGGCTGGGGGGAGGGGCCAGACTGAGTCTACCTGCATGCTTGTTTGGCTGATGCTGCTGAGCCACGTGATGATGGGGGGGGGGGGGGGGGGGGGGGCAGTGACAGTGTGTCAGAAACAGACTTCAATGAATTCTTAGTGTTGTGGAAGAGAGATAAAAAGCTTGAGTATCGATCTTTTTTACATGAGTATCATTCGATATCAATACCAGAGTTGTTATTAATCGATATTATTCTGCATTCAAAGCTTCGTTGCTCGTTACCTTGAAGATCGTTGTCTTATATCCTTGTTTCGAACATTTTAAAACAGCACACATAGATTTTGATGGTCTTTCTCAGTACACGGACAAGTGATTAAAGTATGAACCTGGAAGTTCAACAAACTCTGAGTTTAAAAAAAAAAAAACTAACTTAGAGTCAACAAACCCTGAGAAAAGAAACCTGACTCAAAACAGGGGTTTAGAGTTGGTTGTGTCAACTCTGAGTTACTACAACTAAACATAGACGTCATCAATGGAGCGGCGTTGCTGTGATTCTCCATGGCAACGCCACGTAAATAGAAGCGATCCCACTACTTTGGTGAATTAGAGCTCTTATCGCAAACACGTGGCTTTCTGCAGAAATATAACACGTCTGCGACGGTAAAAGAGACAGTTGACGTGGGAAACATTGCAGAGCAACAGAATGCATAATTTAAATATTTATATGGAGCCCCGTTTAGGTCATAATTCAATGAATAAATAAGTCTATTATTATGAAATACAGCCGTTTATTATTATTGAATACGTATCCATTATCATGAAATGTTTCTCATTATTATGAAAAAATGTAATTATTATTAAAACAACTATTATTAAACTCCATAGGAAAGAAAACCCTCATTCTTAAATATATAATGAGCTGTATCCAGGTTAAATCTATCATCTCGCTCATTTCCTTTCAATATAAAACGACTGCAGAGGAGATACAGATAAAGAAAAGCAGACAAGTGAAAGAGCTCTATTCTTTAGGATATGGATTAATCAAAAAGGCTGCAAACTGTTTTGTGTGTTCTGAGCCATTTAACTCTCGTTAAAGAAATACTTTGGAGAAAAGCTAAAACAAGAAAAATAAGAATTAGTGGGAGCTGTTTAAAACCAACCCACTACATGCAGAATAAAGAGGAAACAGATATGAGCTGCATGGAAAAATATGTGCACACATGCGTGCACCTGTGGTCGGCCATTTTCCCTCTGAGAAAAAATAAAGATGCGGAAACTTAAATCAAGTTGTAAATACTGCAACGCTCAGTGTGTGTTTTTATGAATGACTTTAAATGTTCTGAGACACTAAATGTCTCCCCATGAGAAGATGTATATGTGAGACAGCTTCCACTGTCTCTCTTTCCCGCTCTGTCTCTGACACACACACACACACTCATGCACAACCACACACATGCACACACTCATACACACCCTTGCACAACCACGCACACGCTCATACACACTCATGCACAACCACACACATGCACACGCTCATACACACACACTCAGTGGAATAAATATGCTTCCTATTGCTTTAATATGTGCACAAGTAAACACATGGTTTTTCTGTAAATAATTACACTGTTAAGTAATGAGAAGTGAACCGTTCTCATCCTGATCCCCTCTGGAGGTGTGTGTGTGTGTGTGTGTGTGTGTGTGTGTGTGTGTGTGTGTGTGTGTGTGTGTGTGTGTCCCCAGGGTCCTAGTTAAGTATAGTAAGATAGATTTGACACCCAGGGCGTTCAGCGGAAGTCAGATGGGGATAGAAACAGACCTGTTTTTAGTCGTCCTCCCTCCGCCTGGACCGGTTCTTTTCTCTCTTTCACTTCACCTCATCATCCCCGACCACCATCCACCATCTAACCTCAACCCTTCAGCTCCACGGCTGCACTTTATCACATCTATGTTTGCTAATTTCTCGCTTTGTTCCACCTCCCAGTGTTTTCCTGCTGGTTTTTCTCTTCTCTCTCCATCTCTGCTTTGTTTTATGTTCTACATTCATTTATTCTTGTAGTATAATGATAACTCGGATTACTTTTGTATCTTTTTGCCCGCTGAGATTTTAGGAAACAGTGACAGTTCATCTTCTCTTTTAGCGTCGCCGTACTGTTCTGCTTCTCTTCGTCTCTGCAGGTTTCTCTCTTTCTATCTAAATCCTGTCATCTGACTCAGAGTTCTTCCTCTCTGCTCCCTCGAAGGACAGAAACATCCTGCAGGACCGCTACAAGTCTTTTATATAACCAGTTATACATATTCACAGCTTAGCTGTTATCCTGATTATTACCAGTATTATTATTATTATTATTATTGTCAGTAGCAGTTTTCTTTCAATGAAGTATACACACTTTATTCTAGGGCTGGCCGATTTTATCGATTCGGCGATATATATCGATATTTTATTTCCCAGAGTATCGATATTTCAGCCGCGGGTATAGATACTCTAAGCTCCCTTCAAAACCGCCGTGTCTCACAAGGGTGCTCTTCCTGCAAAGAGCCATTTAGTCCTCCAGCCACTAGTGTCGCTGTAGAGCATTTCTAACAGGTTATCCAGAAGCTTCTTTCTCTTCCAGCTACAGCTGATCCAGTCAGGAGGATGGCGGCGAGTATAAACGCAGCGCCTGCTAGCTTAAAAGCAGATGTGTGGGAGCAGTTCGGGTTGAAAAAGAAAAAGGAAAGCGAAGATTTAGACAAAACTATGGCGGTTTGCAAGCTGTGTCACACAAACGTAAAGTACTCTGGAAATACCACCAACCTGCAAGCCCAAGCCCATGTAGCTAATGCTAACTGAGAGCTAGCCAGACTTTATTTGTCAGGATTTGAGACCGTATTCAGTGGTGGAAAACGCCGGCTTTAAGGGCTGTGTTTACTCTCGCGGCAACGTGTCGCAGTTATCTTGTCCCCGATATGCCGCAGTTATTTTTGATATATGCTAATGTTAAAGCGCGTCTGCGCTATTATTCAACGCCACAACGGAGAGGGACAATCACAAACTAACTGACTGCTAAACTTACTAAACGTATCTCTTGCGTTTTTCCACTTCCTCACCGTCTCGGTCGTATCCAGACCCACATTCATCGCTATCTCCCTCCATGAATTACTAGAATATGTGCTGTCTTTGTAGTGTGGAGAACCAGAATCGTACAGATGTCGGTACTTCCTCATTTCTTCGATGACGTGGATGTAGAATTGACCAATCAGAGGCCTCCTTTCTCTCCTCTCTGCGACGTTGTTTGCAGTCACCTACCTTTCAGTTCAGTTAATTCAAACAAATTGGAACACTCACAAGATGTCACCAAAATCACTTTGTCCTGTTAAAATCTTTCAGAAAATGATGTAAATGTATTGTTAGAAAAATATCGATATAATATCGTATCGTGAGCCAGATGTATCGCATCGTATCGTGAGATTAGTGTATCGCTACAGCCCTACTTTATTCATTTGACTAGTTGAGTTAAGATGAGAAGGTTTTGGTTTCTTGTGACCTTAATGCCCGTAGGTCATTAAACATTTCATTCTTGATTTTTAGTTTGTCAGGTAATGTTTTCATTCTTCTTCAGCTGTTTCCCTCCATCTAACCCTCCTCTTCATCCTCTTGTTTCACACAAACGGACTTCATGTCCTCTTCCTCTACATCCATTAATCTCCTCTCTGGTCTTCCTGGCAGTTCCACCCTCATCATCGTTCAGCTGATATATTTACTTTCCCTCCATGTTCATGTCCAAACCGTCTCAGTCTGGCCTCTCTGACTTTCCCTCCACAACATCTAACATCTGCTGTCCCTCTGATGTTCTCATTCCTGATCTTATCTGACCTCATCACTCCCAACATCACTCAACATTTTAATCTCTGCTACCTGCAACTCTATTTCCTGTCCTTTCATCAGTGCGATGCTCCCTAAACCAAACTGGTTTAAACAAATAAAAAATGCAAAGAATCACATGTGGCAAGTAGAACCTCTCTAAAGACTTTTGTTCTTTTACAGCGATATTGTTTAGCTTTAACAGGAAGAAAGAAAATTTGTTGTACATAGATTTATAGATATAATATCAGACATTTCTTAAGCAGATTTAATGATTGATGAAATGCAACCCTGATGACATCGTAATGAGATGATGCTTTTGCACACCAACACCCCCTTACATATACAGTCATGGAAAAAATTATTATCTTCACTTTCTTGTTCATTTTAATACCTGGTACCACTAAACGTCATCATGTGACTAAAACAGACAGAAAAGAAAACACTGAATGCATAAAAGCAGTGTTTTTGGCAGTACAACGCCATAGCTATTGATGTAAAAACTTAAGTGATTTAGGTTATAATCAAGAAAACCATGGAAAATGGTAAGATATCAGCTCTTAAATAAAACTCTTATGAGCAATCTTTGTGGTTATCGTTATGTTTGTCCAAACAAATGTACCTTTAGTTGTACCAGGCATTAAAATGAACAAGAAACTGAAGAAAACAAGGGTGGTCTAATCATTTTTTCCATGACTGTATATATATATATATATCTATATATATATGTAAGTGACTTTAAGGAGTTTAAGGAGTAATGTACCTTCTGCAGGACGGCGCTGCCGCTGCGCCTCCCTATGTGGTTCTCCACGTAACAGGTGTAGTTGGCGAGATCAGCCTCCTCCACGGCATCAAACGTTAAGGAAAGTTCCACTTCTTTCTCCCCTAAATGCTCCCTCAAAATCCTGGACACACAAAGGGAAACTTGTAACAGTCACACATACTTTTCATATACAACATTTCAAGAGTGAACATGTCTGAGACATTGGATGAGCTTTTTGTTCTGATAGATTAAAGAACAAACCAGATGGACCACAGTTTATAGATTAATGACAGCGTGAGAGGGAGATGTGTTTAGGAAATACAGAGAACAAATGAAAAGAGTCTTTGTACTCCTTGTGAGGTTATACTCCACTTAAAATCTGGACAGGAGGGGTGGGGGGGTGGGGTGGGGGGTGAACTGAAGCTTTGGCCACGACATGCACCATTAAATGTTACATTCATTTTATTGAACACTATTATTCAGTTTAATGCAATTCAAATATACTTAATTAATCCAGAAGGGCAGTTAATTTTTGCAGAAGCTGCTTTTTAAGTCTCTTCAAAGATTGATCGTTGATGGTTATTGCTGTGGGCAGGAAGGATCTCCTGTAGCGGATCCTCCGACTGAAGACACTGTTCTGGGAAGAGGAGGCTCATTATGTTATTTTCTATCTTTTTTATTTTATTTTATGACGTATCCAGAACAGAGCCAGTCTTCTTCATGAGTTTGTCTGGTTTCTTTTAGTCACTGGCTTTAATGCTGCTCCTCCGATACACTGTAAAAAAGAAAAAACGTCAATCTATTCAGCAGAGCTGGTATTCTGATTTGTTTGAACATGAAAATTAAAATAGCCATTCTTAATTTAAAAATGCACATTAGACCGATCATGTGCTCCTCATTGTGTCTAAATTTGTAATTGTAAATAAGCTGAATTTGTAATTTGTTGTTGGGACAACAAAGTTGGACAAAGTTTCCCAGAATGCACAGCAAAGGCAAGTCCAAATGCTTCCTTGCTTCTAACTGACAACAACTAAGCTTTGATGGAGAGAGTATTTATTTTAAATGAAGACCTTCAATCAAGCTTGTGAAAGTAAGCAAATCGACATGTTTTACATTAAATAATAGCGTGTGACATGATGATAAACTTTTGCTGCTTTGCCAAATGTACTACAATAAATTCGCTACTTGGTTATTTGGCTTGTAGCTAAATTAACAATGCTAGTTAAACTAGCTGAGTTACCAGCCTGCATGCATCTCAGTTGCGTTTTTTACTCGCGTATGTAACAGAGCAACAAAGCTTTATTTAAATCTATGCAGCGGTTGGAACAGACTTTTATTATTAAAATGCATTTATTTATTTATTAATTCCAGTAGTTGAAAATAATCGTTTGGTTGATTTGCTTTTGGTAGTCCTGTGAATCACACTATTCAGATAATAAACAAGTTTATATTGGCCCAATGAAGAATTAATAATAGTGACTATTCACAGAACAATATAAATGTAACTGGTACAACGATGAAATGTGAGTTAGGACGATGACATTGCAAATTGTTGAGACAATTCAAAACTTTTACTGCAAAAGGTTGCTGTGAAATTTTGAGTTTTTCTCAACTATTCTTTTTTAACAGTGTAGATGACTGCAGGAAGGACTGAACTTTCCACAACAGACGTATAGAAGATATACAACATCCTGCTTTAAACACTGAAGGACTTGAGCTTCCTTAAGAAGTAAAATCTGCTCTGGTCCTTCTTCTAAATAGCATCAGTGTTGCATCTTCAGTCCAGTCTGTTGTCCAGGTGAACACTGAGGTATTTATACTCCTCCACCACCTCCACTTCTTCTCGTTTCCTGGTCGTCCGAAAATCCAAAATCATCTTATTTGTCACGTTCAAATTAAAGATGTTATTCCACCACATCACTACTACGTTTTTGGAAGACTTCACTATTTTCTTCATGGGCTATAAAGCCGTGTTTAGCTTTGGCTAACATGAAGCCCCACAGCTGGATGCACAACTGATGCATAAACAAACAAGGAAACTGGTTTCAGATTTTTCCCAGTATTTACCACTTCCAGTGAAGTTATGTGATTTTAACTTGTAGCAGCCCTGAGCTGCTCATGGTCATCCACCAGCGAGAACGATCACAGACCGTTTATTGTTTCTCAGTGTTTTTGGGTACTTTCTAAGTTGTGGCAGCAGCAAAAGTATGTGGACACGTCATAACGGACTGGTTTGGCTTATTACACGTAGTTGTGTTGATTAAAAAGAGACACTGGCCACATAACCTGCTCTTATATGTGCTAGCTACATGAATAGCATAATAGAAATACTGTATAATCATTATCATGCACAGACAGAAACAAACAGCAGCTGTTAGGCTACAGTTATGATCTATAGACTCATTGATCATGAAAAATAAAAGGATTAGTTATCTGGTTTTGAATTGAAAAGGGTTGATCGTTTCATTATAACTCAGAAACAGAGATGTCTGTTTTTCATGAAAACAGACTGATGATGCTCGTGCACGTAGCTCTGAAACAAATAATCCAAGAGCTGCAGCCAAACCTGGAATAGACTGCTGGCATGAGTTGGGCTGTCAGTCATTGGAGAGGAGTCTCTGATTAACAGTATGAGGATCAGTGTATCAAAACGACATGACAGACACAACAAAGCAATCCAAATAAAAATAATGATAAAAGAAAAAAAATAAGCAAAATTGGAATGCATTCGATCTTCAGTGGATTTCTACGTTAGCTTCACAAAGGCAAGCAGACGCAGGGGCTGAGCTTTTTTTAAACACGGTTTAAGGTAATGAGCAGTTAAAGAACACAGCCACATGGATATCGATAGCCAGATATAACAGATTGAGACTAAGTTCACTTGATAACTGTCCATTTTCTTTTGGATCTCCACTGATCTTAAATACGGCCTTTCTGGAAACCAGCTGGTGGAAATCTATTGTTGCCATGGAGAACTTGTTTCTGAGATAAGATCAGCTAATTTATATCTAGCTCAGCACAAATGGTCCACAGATTGAAATTTTTATCATTGTGCTTCCTGCACAGAAATGTCCTTAATGCTGCTTATGAATCCAGTTGTATCTTTGATTCACAAGCACACGACACATTCAGCTGTTTGAGTCGTAGCAACTGCAGAAGGATACGACTTTAGCTGTAGTTGTGGCAGTTATGGCATTTAATGATTTTACTGGGCAAAAAGAACATTTTCTTACCTGAATTTAACATTAAATCCAAGAACACAGACAGACAGATACATAGATAAACAGATAGATAGATATGTGGTGCCGAATGTAAAAACTTCATTAGAGTTTTCAAACCGATATATTTTCAATATTTAGCTAATTTTCTTCACATTTGGCTCATTTTACACACATTTGAGACATAAATTATCTAAAACTTTGATTATATGTGAACGAAAATGAAATGTTAAATCTAAATATTAAATGTTAAATCTAAATGTTAAATCTAAATCTAAATCTTAAATCTAACTCTTAAATATTAAATCTAAATGTTAAATCTAAATGTCGAATGTTAAATCTAAATGTTAAATCTAAATCTAAATATTAAATCTAAATGATAAATCTAAATCTAAATGTTAAATCTAAATGTTAAATGTTAAATCTAAATGTTAAATCTAAATCTAAATGTCAAATGTTAAATCTAAATATTAAATCTAAATCTAAATGTTAAATCTAAATCTAAATGTCAAATGTTAAATCTAAATTCTAAATCTAAATGTTAAATGTTAAATCTAAATGATAAATCTAAATCTAAATATTAAATCTAAATCTAAATGTTAAATCTAAATGCTAAATCTAAATGTTAAATCTAAATTTAAATGCTAAATCTAAATATTAAATCTAAATGTTAAATGTAAAATCTAAATATAAATCTAAATCTCAATAAAGATTTAAGATTTAGATTTAAGATTTAGATTTAACATTCACATTTAGATTTAACATTTCATTTTCGTTCACATATAAACAAATTTTTAAATAATTTATGTCTCAAATGTGTGTAAAATGAGCTAAATGTGAAGAAAAGGAGCTAAATATTGAAAATATCTCAGTTTGAAAACTGTCATCAAGTTTTTACATTCGGGGGAGGTGATAGTTAGGTATTGACATTATGCAGTCACCTGGACAACTTAACTGTAAAAGTGATAGAAAAATAAGACTATATGGTATTAATCCTGCATGTCTCCTTGCTGTGAACCACATGTGTGCATGAGCGCCGCCTGAAGGCTGTGTGACTGGTATGTTTTCCATCTTGCTGTAAACATTTATGGTTAATTCTGTGACAACTGGATTGTAACCCTTTTTATCTCTAACTTGTGTAGCTCTCAGTCTTACTGCAGATGTGTAAATTACTAGTTCATTTCTTCCTTGAATGTTAATTAACTGGACCGTACGGTAACAAACAGTGACTATAAAGCAGTCATGTGTCCTATAAGAAGACCAACTTTGAGCCTTTGCATTGTCAGACATTAACTTGTAAACTGCTCCTTTTAGGAAGAATAAAATCCTATTTCATAATCTGAATCCCTCCTGAGTTTTTGTTAACTTTCTAAGCAAAAAGCTACTCTGAAAAATGATGCGAGAAGAACAGACAAGAATTTAAAACCAGAGACAAATACGCAAAAGCTGTCCAAATAGATTAGGAAGGGTAATAAAAGATGTACACATATTAAATAAACAAATATTAAATAACAGCTACTCCAAAACCACAAATAGATTAAGAAAGAAAAGTGCACTTATCAAATAAAATATGTACACATATTAAATAAATAATAAATAACAGCTACTCTAAAACCAGCAATAACGTGATCTTATGTCAGGTGGATGTGCAGTCGATGGAAGAGGTAGACCCAGTTAAAAGAGCACGGCCCTGGAAAGAAGCTGTTTCTGAGTCTATTAGTCCTCCGTCTGATGCTCAGGTACCTCCTACCAGAGGGCAGCCGGCTGAACAGGTGGAGGTTAAGACAGTAGGCGTCTCCTCTGATTGGCTGGACTCCAGAGAGACATCGGTAGCCGGCCGTCTCATCCAGGGAGGGAAGTGGACAGCCAGTCACCTTTCCAGCTATTTTTATAACCCTCTGCAGTCTCTTCTTGTCAGCCACTGTACATCCACATACACAAGCACATTAAAGGTAAAGGTCACCAACAGGCTGGACTTTAGGTTATTCCACCTCGGGACTCTTGGGAAGTGAAGGCATTGCTGGACCTTCTTAATGAGAGCTGATGTATTTGCTGACCACCAGATATCCTCAAGAACTTAAAGGTGGAAACTCGCTCTATAAAGTCTTTATTTATGTACAGAAGGAGGGAGTCAGTTTTGTGCCTCCTGATGTCCATAAACCACTTCCTTGGTTTGTTTGTTTGTTTGTTTGTTTGTGCTAAGGGTCAAATTGTTCACATCACAGCACCTCGTCCCTGTCGGCTGATTCATCCTTGGTTATCAGTCCCACCAAAGTGGTGTCATGAGCAGATTTGATCGTGGCGTTACTGGGATGGATGGCAGCACAGCGGTGTGTAGAGACGACGCCTCTGACGCAGGATGAATGATCTTCGAGAAACAAAGTACATCTTACACTCTAGCACCCTTTCAGTTTGTGGGGAAACTCCACATTTAACAACCTAAAAGCACTTATATATCACCTTTTTCAACTTGTCTCACAAAGCGCTTCACAATGTATATTTCACATTCACCCAAACACACATACGGTCCTTTAATTATCCTGATTGGGAGGAAATGTGGGGTTCATTGTCTTGTTAAAGGACCCTTCATCACATGGGAGAAATATTACTTCATCAGTACTAATAATTTGAAACAAAAAAGTGACGTTACGACTGAGTAACCACAGTTTGACCCTCAGAACAAACTGTCTGGTGGGAATGGGTAAGAAAAAGAGAGTGTAGACAAATATGCACTCTGACAAATTTGCACAAGTCCTTAAAGTGACACAAAGAGTGATAATGTTTAGAAATTGTTCGCTGGTTGAACTTAAACACAGTAACCTTAAGTGTGTTGGGAAACAATGCTAGATGTTTTCTTAAGAGTGTCCGGGAAAAGCGGGGTCTCCAGCCAAATACGGTCGGAGGAGCACGTACTCTAGTATGTGTCTGCCAGAAGAGATATGGCAATATGTGAAGGTTGTGTAATTGTTGTTTTCATGAGAGTATAAATATGTCTGGCTCAGAAATAAAGGGGTCTTCCCATTTCCAAAGCTTGTAGAGTCTTTTTTGAACCACAACATAATTGGCGAGCCAGCCAGGAGGAGTGAAGAGCGAGGATCCATGGCCTGTCTGTGCTGCGTGACATTGCAAAAGCCGGCTCTTGAAGACAGGTAGGAGATTTTCTTGCCAAACTTGCAGTCTCACGAAGTGCGAGAGGGGCTGGAGGATTCGCTCTCTCCCAGGGTAATTATTTGTAAATGTATATATATTCAAGATGGAAAATGTGAAGAACACTCGCACAGAAAATGAGCAGATTCTGTGTGTTTGAATCAAATTATACCCGCGTATTGTTAGGTATTGTTATGTTGTATTGTTGTTTTAGTACTGATTGGAAAATGGAAATCTCCTTGGTGGCTTTGTTTTATGGCAAAAAGCGCAGTTTGTCGCTTGTTAAACGACTAGGAAAGTCGTGTGTAGCCGACCCTGCTAGTGGCTGCCAAAAAGCGCAACTTGTTTTATTACAGAAGACTGCACCACTAAGAAAACGTTAGGGATATTTTGCTTTGAGATAAAATTTCAGAATCCTATTAAAATGCACTATAATCTTTACAGGTGAGCTTAATTTGACCTTCTCTAGACTTTTGAATGCGTGCGTCTAACTGTTTAGTGTTTCAGTATCCATTGCATAACATGGTTTTCTCTAACAAGGTGATTAACTGCAAAAATCATACCATCTATCCATCAATTGACCACTAATTGCTAAACTAAACAACATTTTCTATGTCATCAGTCCTCTTCATCATGCTGTTCACATTTTGACATCATGAGACATGAAACAATCGTACGCGGCCACTGCGAGGCTTCAACTGTGATGATCTCAAGTGGAAGTTGTCAGAAAGCTCAAAGTGTCACAGCGTCATCAGCAGGTTGCAACAGAGACAGAGAGAGACTGGAAGAGTCACAGAAAAGCATAGAAGTGGACGTCGTTTGGCCACATCCTGCTGATGAGTGCATCACTGTGAACGCTAACCTGTGGTCATCTGTTGTTGAGGTATACTGACCACTGTTCTTAGCTTTTGTTACAACAAATTGTTTGAGATTAAGAAATTACCATTCCAACGTATACTTACATGGCCTACTTTTATCTACTTTTATGATTAAATATCACTGCAGCATGAATGTTTTACACTTTTCAACATTTGGAAGTTGAATGTCACTAACTTTTTGTGACTAGTGTATATTTTCAACTTAACCTGTCATGTCAGGGAAGGGAAATTTGTTTTCAGATGATGGCTAAAATATAAACTACAGAAAAAAAAACTATAACAAACAAACAGGCAATTATTCAGCAGATAGCCAAAAAAGAAATCTTGCTTTTAATAATTTAGTTGCAAGTAATGATGCAGAACCAGCTGTTTTACATCATTTCTTTACCACAGTTAAAGAAAAGACTACAACTTTAGGCATGATAAAGTAAAGGATATAACACAGTAGATGCGCCCAGTGACAACTCAACAACACTGTCTGAAAATAAAAATTGATTCAGGAAGTCACTTAAAAGGAGAAGATAAAATCACATCCAATACTTGTGGAAAAAAAGTTGAAATAAGAGAAAAAGTTGAATGATTTAAAAGTGCATACAGCAGGAAGCAGCAGGAGACACGTCTGCACTCTTCAACAGCAGGAAAGACACTCTGGAGGGTCTTTTCCAGAAATGTTGTTTTTGTCAAACCTTCGTCTGGGAGAACTTTAAAACGAAAATGTCCATGTGAAAGTTCTGTAACTTTACTGCTCTCCGTGTCTGTTTTTAGCTTTCCCGGATGTTTTTCCTCCAATCCTCTTCCGGTTCCGCAGCAGCCAGTAACAGACCTTTCAAAATAAAAGCATGTGAGCAACATGCGTTACTGTGCGATAAAATAAATGTCGGCGTTAATAAAAAAATGATTTAATGCAACAATAACGCGTTATTTTTGCCCAGCCCAAATATACTTTTTTTTTCTTCTCTTGCCACTGCAGCATGAAAATAGAGGTCGAGCACAAAGATTATGATGGATAACGTTATTAGGCAGAGATGCTTACGAGAAAAAAATGGCCAAATGCTCAGTGATGTTTTTGCTTGTCTTTTTGCTTTGGTTCCTTCTTTTTTCTGTGTCCATATCAGCCTGATGGCTGCTTGGATTGAGCATTGCAGGTCTCTGTCCAAAGCTATGACTTGCTATGAGGTTATATGTTTAATTTCTCCTGACATTTTCTATTGTGGGCAGGTCAGGACAGCAGGCAGGCCAGTCTCACACCTCTGTCCTCTCCGTCCTCAGCCATCTCTTATTATAAGTATAAGTAATATACTTATAGTACCCTAAGTATACTACTTTTTGGTAAGTGATGCCTTTGTAATTAGTGAAGAATATGGTTTTGCACTGTCTAGTTAAAAAGCATAAATAGACATGTGTGAAAAAGATGTATGCATCTCGAAAGCAGTGTATCTGACTAAAAATCAATGCATTCTTGCACATTAATGCTACTGTCACAGAGGTCCAAGTGACTTTTGATAAACGTGACATTTCCAACATTTCAACACTTTCAGTTTTCAGAGATTTATTCAGAGAGATCCAGTTAGCTCCTTTGCACAACCTGCAAAGGCAGATCATAATCTGGTTTATCTCTCCTCAACCTATAAACTAGGGGTGGGCGGATCGTTCCAAATATCGATAATATCGATACCAAAGCCGGTATTGATATCGAATGATACTCGTGTAAAAAGATCGATACTCAAGCTTTTTTTTTTTCTCTTCCACAACACTAAGAATTCATTGAAGTCTGTTTCTGACACACTGTCACTGCCCCCCCCCCCCATGACGTTGCATCATCACGTGGCTCAGCAGCATCAGCCAAACAAGCATGCAGGTAGACTCAGTCTGGCTCCTCCCCCCAGCCCCGCCCACTTAGAAAAGACATTAGGGAAACATAAAGGAAAGAAAAAAAGGAAGAAAAGAAAAAACAAAAAAGAAAAAAAAAGAAAAGAAAGAGCTCTACTCTAAACCCATCATCTACAGACAACCTGTGACCAAAAGGACTGTGGGGGGGGGGGGGGGGGGGGGGGTCACAGGAAGCTGAAGGAAACTCTGAGGTGTGTTTTGAGGCTACAAACCCCACAGCTCTCACAATAACACATTCTTGAACAGGTTCTGGTCCGAGCTAAGCCCGGCATCCTCCTCTCCTGCCCCCCAGCCAAACAGACCCCCCCCCCCCCTCGACCCACAGCTTTCTTGTCACATCTCAGCTGTCACATCTTCCACCAGAGCGTAGGAGCACCCGGGGGGGGGGGGGGTGTCTGTACTCTGTACTGGTATCAAGCCTCTTCACTCTCTACACGTCAGATTTCCAGTACCAGTCAAAGTCACTCATCTGCAGAAATACTCAGACTGTCATGGTCTGGGCCATGACGGCCATTTTGGGTTTTTATGTTCTGTGTTAAGTTTAGTGTCAATCCCTGTCTTTTGTGTCACCCATTTCCTGTTTTACTTTGAAGGTCTGTCTTGTCTCTGTTGTTTTCAGCTTTGCTTCCTTCCCTCTTGTTATCCTGATTGTCTCCACCTGTCTCTCGTTGGGTTCACCTGTGTTTTTAAGTCTTGTCACCTGTCTGCGCTGGTCCGTTGTCTCGTGTCCTGTAAGTTCTGTTGGTTTTCCTCCATGTTCCGCTGCCTGAATACCTGGATTACTTTTTAGTTTCCTTGGACTTTTGGTTTTGATTTGCAAAAATAAATACTTTATTTTTGTGAACTCCTGCGTTTGGGTCCTCCATCTCCTCTGCAATTTAATTGAATTTAATTTAAAGATCCTTCTCATTTAGATCCAGTGCACGTGGCATCTATCGCCTCTAAAACATCAGGAACACTTATTTGCCTGATCACAACACACACTTCCACCGTACCTGTCCTTGATACCTGTGAGTGCAAAGTCATTGATTAAGTACTTTATGGACAATCAGCTGTGGTACTTCAGATAATTAAAATATAGGAAGAACATAAAATTAATTTACTGATGTAGAGGGATCTGCTGGAGCCGGTCCCAGCGCTCTACAGGTGAAAGGCAGGGCTACACCTGGACAGGTTAGCAGTCCATCACATGGTGATACAAACTTGTAAAATAAAATAAAAACAGCAAAAAAAAAAGTAATAAAACAGCTCAGGTTTGAGAGCAGTTGGAACTCTGATATGAATTTAAAGCAGGTAAAGAAGCTTCTCTGCATCACTAGACATGTGGGCAGCTTCCTTGAAGTAAAATTATGAAGCAAGCGCTGGTCTAAGTGGAAATATCGTAATTATGAATTCATTGCACATGAACCAAACGTGAACTATGGTAGCTGAGTTGCAGAAATGTAAAGTAGCTGGGCAGCAGAAACTGAGAGTACAGCTCAGATTTATGTTTATTGCATTTTAAGCAATTTTTATTTTTTAACCCAAAATGCTAAATTATTTACAAGATGCGTTTACATTTTCTAAAGAAAGACGTATGCTTTCAAAGTGAGAGAGTCATGCGAAGGAAGTCTGAGACGTGACTTTTGCACAAATTCACAGCTTGATATGATCCCTGGTTTCTGAGGTAATAATGAGGAATAAGTGTCAGGATATCTCTAATGCACTACGAAGAGTCAAAGAGTAGTATCATTACCCAGAAGACCACAGGACAGGATGAGATACTATTCAAATATACATGGACGCCGTCCACAGGCCGAGACTGCAGCTGGACGAGGGTGGGGGGGCTCAGAGAGGACAGATTAATCTGAATCACAGCTGGAGTGGGTCTGCTGAAGCCATTACAGCAGAATGACTGGATCAGAGGACTGGACTGAAAGATACAGAACTAATCAGGTAAAGGTTCATTTAATACCGAGGGGATAATTAGTTTTAACTCTAAACACACCCTGCAGCGCACCGCTCCTCCTATTAATCTTAACCACTATTTTCCCATGAGGGAACAGTTTCAGGGGCCAGTAAGTGGTTTTACAGAAAATCCTCGGGGTGAAGCTCATTGGTTCAGATTCTGAATCAGCCAACAGTTTTCCTGATGACGTGTCCTACAGAAGACATGTCAAGGTCCAGCTTCAGTGTTGTTACTATAACTGACTGGTCGTTAAAAAGCCCAGTTCAGGTGAATTTGTAAAACATCACGGCTCTTTCAGGAGGAGGGAACAATGTTCTCAAGAACTCACCTTAAAACCCTGTTAAATGGGTTTTCAGGTAAAAAGCTCTGACTGTTCCCAGATGGACTTAGAGCGTTAGAGCGGATAAATAAATGGAAAGAAAACAGTCTTCTGAGTATGACTTTTTATATGTTGTAACACATTATGTTTTAAAGAACATTTTTTTTTGTAGAAATGGCTAATGTTGCTCAAAGTGGGCCGGCTGGGAAGAGAAAAAGTGAACTAGAACGTGCTGTAGACTTTTGTTCATTCTTTATTTAGCCCAGAGCATTAAAGCTGTATATTGTACAACACAGCAATGTGAAATAATAAGAGTATTAGTAATATTGAAATATAGCAAAGTGGCATAGCAAATGCTGAAATTATTTCTTCATTTTGAATTTGATTAAAAAAAGATTAAAAAAAGATGTGACAAGACAACAGAGGACTGGTAATGCTGAGGTGATTAAACCACAGAACATCTCACAACTAAACACAAAGAGGATTTCAGAGGCAAAGATTTATTCTTAAGCAAAAACAGCCCCACAGCATGATGGTCCTGCCACCATTTTATCTTTGGAGAAGTTTTCATTTGGGTTAGAAGGCCTCAAGCTGGGTCTCCTCACACCAAAGGACCAAAGTCTAAAATTCAACCCCACGTTTAAAATGTTCCCAGTCTGCCTTCGGTGTGCTGCTGGTTGAGCGATGGTGACCATTAAAGTCACCACGATGAAGAACACTCACAGTAGTCTTCCATGAGACATCAAATCTAGAAGAGGCCATCTTTGCAGACAACTGGGGATTATAGTTCAGTTTACTATTTTCCAAAATCGTGGAAATGTTGCACTTTCATTTATGTCCAAATTTGATGTTGACAGAATGTCTCCTTGTACGTTGCATCATTGTAAAATACAGTAATATTTCTTTGTACTCTGCCATGATGCAACATCCAGCTGGTGCAGATACGGTGAAAGAATCAAAATGAAGGTAGAACGCTATTTACGCTGTAAAAAAAAAAAAAAAGAGAAAAAAAAAGAAAAAGGATTTTGGAGGCTACTAAATATCATCCATTCAACATTTTCCTGAATATATTAGTCAACAAGAAAAAGATATTTTGATCCATAAAATGTACCTAGAGTACCCATCTGTTTATGGTAACAACTGCGACATTAAAAAAACAAAAAAATACATAAATGTACCCAAAAAGGTTTGGTTGTGCTTTTCAACGTGTGCACGTGCAGGAACCTGAACTTGGTTTTCTCTGGAGCTGCCACTTTGAATATAAGTAAAGATTCTTGTTTAATATGTTTCCATGCGTGACACTGAGTATGCAAATCTTTTGACTTATGATAAGATGTTTAACAACAGTTTTAGTTGGTGTACTTCTGTGTAAAATACATATTATTCACATGACGCCACATCCAGCCAGTGTCTCGCACCCCGGTGACATCATGGTAGCTGTCACGAAACACTAACCGTCTGTGCAAAAACTGATAATGAAAAATCCCTTTTCTGCAACATCCTGCAGTAATTTGCAACATCAAAAAATAATGTAAATTATACCTGATAGAGTAAATGTTGTTTTAAGCTTCATCAGCTTATCTACGGTAATTAACAATAATGACTTTTACATAAGGGCTTGTGTCATACCCTGAATTTATTTTTTTGCTTATTCTGTAGTACTTTTTTTTTTTTTTTACAAAATGTTGAATTTCATTTATTTTTTGCTCGTTACACACACATGTTCTCGGAGAGAAAAAAAAAAATACAATTTGACTTAAGTTGCTCGAACTGAAGTGAAGAGCCTGAAGAGCAGATGAAAATAAACTGGCTTTGTGTAACATTTAACTTCACAAACATCAAAAAGTTTGGACAAACTACAACATGAGCGTTTTGGTCAAAGCAGTCAATTTTCTGTCTCTAATCTGATTGGCCGAGAGCCTTTGGAAGTGTGATGCGTTATGGTCACACCTGCCCAGGTATCACCCACAGACAACCAACCAGGACAGCTCCTTTCTTCTCATGCCGAGTGAGTAATCTCTTACTTTATTCACCCTGAAAGCCAATATTTTCAGCATCTTGGTGGCTTTTGAACAGAAAAGTTCAAAACTTTGCCTTGAGTTTTTAAAGGTTACAATTACCAGAGAAATGCAGTTTGTACAAAAAGTGAAAGAATAGAGGTGGTGTCAGTGTTACCAAAGAGAGCCGACTGCAATGTTCACTGAAGCTTTCAGTTATTTTTTAATATGTCTTTTAGCTATATATCTAACCATAACATTTAATTTGTTTTAAACTGTGATAATTGATTTCTGTCACTGAACGTTTCTTCTGTTGTTATTGTACTCGTTTACCAGATTTACTGGGCGCTATTGATTCAAACTTCTGTATAATCTATTTTAATAAATGCATGAGAGGTAAAAATGGCTTAAACTAATGTTTTGTTTTGTAAAAACATTGACCTTTTCAGTTATTATTGTTTCATAAATCAAAACACTGATGAATTGTTGTCAGATTTATTTGGGTTAAATGTATTGTGATAACTGAGTGTTTATTATAATTACCTAATTAATTTAATATTCAAAAACACACTTGTTAGTTGAACTGGTCAGTAAACAGTGAATACGGTGCAGATCTACCTTTGAACATGACACAAAAACGTTTAAAATCAGGGTTGGATTTATTCTGAAGGGTTTTGGTGCAGCGCTGACATCCTCTGTTTTATAGTTGGGACTCTTCTTCATCTGGTAAACTTTCTTCTCATAACTTAAAGGTCTGAAACTGCTGTAAAAAGACAGACTGCATTTATTACTTGCACATTGTGGAGAAATATCTCCTCACACCATCACAACTATGAGTTACGTCAGAAAACATGTTGCTTTAAGAGCGACTCTGAATTAAAAACGAAATAATCTGAATACAAACAAACGTTCAAAACATTTCGTGTGCTACGTTCAAAGTAGAGGTCCTAAAAGGCTTTATAAACTCTAAACTTGATACGTGTTTTCAACATGAAATTTGTACGTTTTGGTGATTTCATCTGTAAATCTTAAATCTTAAATGCAACTCCTGGTGGTTTTAGAAAAAAAGGATGAAATTATCATTAAAAGGTTTGAGAAACATCAACTAGATCTCTTCCCAGACTGGCAGGGATGATATTGAATGTTGAGTTCACATCATTCCCATCCTTTCTTCTCCCTTTTCAACTGGTTAAATGGGTTTAAATGAGTCCAAATAGGAACATTTAACCCATAATCTGGGTTAAATGTTCCTATTGGGACTCAGGGATTGATCAATTCTGAAACTTTTGCCTCATATTTGTGTTTCACATAATGTTTCACATAATGTTCATAATTTGGCTGTTCACGAATGGCCACCTGTGTCAAGTTTTTACTTTCAGACAGTCACCTGCTTCCTTCAAGTGTTGTTGAAATAAATGACCAACTAAAGTAAATAACATCTTGTTAGTGTATGTACCGTATCGGCCCGAATATAAGACGACTCTGATTATAAGACGACCCCTGTTTTTCAAATATCAATAATATGATGAAGGCAATAAGGTTATTCAACAACCTTTTATTGTACAATTACTATAGAAAAAACTCCTAGCGAAATAACATTCTGCTGTATTGTTAAATATTTTAATGATTTCATCTTTTTTCAGAAGTATGGTTCCATACTTGCGTGTCAGATTTCCATGTTATATAAGATCAAAGTATGGTACTATTTAATAAACTGTTCTCTTCAAATCTGAGAATATGACTGAATAAGCTACAACCATGTCGTTCAATAACTGCAGAACTATTAAAGTTGAGTTTTATTCTAGAACAACATAAATAATTCAGTCTGTAAAACACTAATTCTGGACTCCTTTGCTCCAGTTGGCTGCTGGTTCCTCCGTTGTCACTGGTTACCTGCAGGCTCCATCTAGTGGCCCAGATGTGTAATTACAATAGAAAAGTCTAGTCCTGGATTATAAGACGAACCCCATTTTTTAAGAATATGATTTCTAGAATAAAATATCGTCCTATATTCGGGCCAATAGGGTATATTAAAAATGCGTATGGTTATTTTTATTTATTTTTTATTCTTAACAGGGAAGATGAGCTTGTGGGCCGAATGGAGCATGAAGGTCTTTGTGATCCATAATCTCAAAATGGTGAAGAACACTTTTAAGTATTCCATAAAACCTTTTCTGGACCTGCTGGAGCAAAAACTGCTCAAAAAAACCAAAACCTACAGAAGAAAAGTAACGGCGTGAACTGTTTGCACTCCTCGAGTCCTGGCATAGACCGGGATAAACCCGTTTTTATCCCAAACTTGGTCCGTATAATTTCAAGAACTTGCTCCAATAGACCCCGTTCAGCTCGCTTATCACTGAGTTCTGCTCACGGAAATGTGATGAGCCAAAAACATTTGCCCAGGAGAGTCAAAGAAAAATGGACATTTAGAACGGACAGAGTGAAATTTTAATTATCTTATTATCGGTAAAACACTGCATACATGATGCTAGGAATACAGTCATTGAGTAGATGAATAATTTCCTCTTATAATTTGGTTATTATTCAGTTGTTGTAGGTAATTAGTTGTGTGATGTAGTGAGAATTGTTAGGCAGACTTAACCTAATCTGTTTGACTGATTCACCCACAAAAAGTTAGTTCTGCTACCTTCGGTTTATTGAGTAAATTCTATAGGTTGCTCTGTTTTTCAGTGTAGCGAGTGGATGGAGAGCAGATATACACTGAATGTGAAAACAAAGAAAGTAAGAAAGTAAAAGAGAGTAAAGCGAAAATGTAGAATTATTTAACGTTGTGTGTTTTACTTTGTAATATTTTATAAATAATTCAAATACCGGCCAGTATTGTGAGGAAATCAAGTTCCTTGGTGGCTGCTGTTGACCTTAACTATGAACGAAAACACACCGCAATGATTTATAAACCTATACTTTATTCATGCTGAACATAGAAGTCATACATATCAAATTCATATCATTGATCACTGATATCTTTTCAACATAATTTTTTTTAAATGTTTAATAAAAAATATTGGCTCGTTTTGAGTTTGATTGCAGCAACATGTCTCATAAAACTTGGAATATGGACATCAAAGGGCCAGAAAATTGAGTAAAAACCCCAAGTGTTACTACAAAGTAAAGACCTGCGGGAACATCCTGCCAGTACCAGTAATTAGGTTAATTGACAACAGGTCAATTTCATAATTGGTTATGAAAAGAGAATCTTATTGAGATAGTTTCCCAGAAGATGGTAGAGGTTCATACTGTGAGACGATTAAAGAGTAATGTTCAGTTCAGAACCTGTTCCACGCTGAGCAACAGAGTAACACTGAAAAGACTTGCAAATGTCTCATCATCTTCAATATATACTGTCATCAAAATATAAAGAGCATCTGGAGAGATCTCAGTAATTCCAATGTTGGATCCGTGTGATCTTCAGGCTCTGAGGCAGCACTGTTTTAAAAATAGAGATGATTCTGTTCTGTGAATCACTGCATGAGCTCAGGAACTCTTCTGCAAATTACTGTTGAAGAACATAATTCACCGTGCCGTTCATACGGCTAAAGTTCTACGATTCAAAGAAGAAACCATATGTGAACACGATCCAGAAACACTGCTGCCTTCTCTGAGCCAAAGCTCATTAAAAATGATGGAAAACTACCCTGTGGTCATGCAAACTGAAATACGAAAATCTTTTTGGAAGCGATAGACCTCGTGTCCTCCAGACTGAAGAGGAGCCTCTCTGATGGTGAGGGGGGGGGGGGGCATGGCCCGCTATGGGATGGCTTTTCAGAAACATGTTAATAACATTAAATCAAAATTTAAATTAATGTTTTAAAGCGAATAAAATATAGGTTCATGAGATTGACTAATCATTGGATTTAGTTGTTCTTTTTTGTTTTTGTGTCCACATTCTCCACAGCATCACGGTGGTTTCAGAAATAAGGTTGTATATTTTAATAACAACGCCATGTCTCAAAGTCTCTGTAGTTACTTTAATTGTAAATACAAGCAATGCATCTTGTGGAAATAGCTGTAAATCTAAAACCCAAGTTGTAGTAACGTATGGTTTGCCTTTTATGTTGCTGTAAACGCAGGATGATGCAATGAACTTCCACGTACCGCTTGTGCATCTTTTGCTACAAGAGTATGGAGCCCCGTTTGGGTCATAATTCAATGAATAAATGAGTCTATTATTATGAAATACAGGCATTTTTAATTATGAAATACGTATCTATTATTATTAAATGTTTCCCATTATTATGAAATATATGTGTATTATTATGAAATATCTTCCATTATTATGGAAAACATGTAATTATTATGAAATATATTTTTATTATTATTTAATCTTAGTTTAATGCATAATAGTTTATTTCAGAATGGCTTTTTTATCTAAGAATGAGTTTTTACATTATTGCTTCCTTTTTCATAAGAATGATCTTTCACATTATAATGACATTTTGCCAGTGGGCGGGGCCAGTGGTTGACCTGCATGCTCATTGGCTGATCCTTCTCCATGCAGTTAGTGGGGGACTAGCATCGAGCCTGTTGGCTACCTCTGGGAGTAAGTCAGAAAAGGATCTTTCTCCTGTCGCCATGCCGTCAAAATCAAGTTTTCCCTACATTTCGTGCTACGTTTCTTAGTCGATGTCAACTTTTAACCGTAAACTGAGGTGCATTCTGCCACCTACTGGCCTGGAGTATATACATTGCACCTCTCGCCCACTATCGATATTCACTGTTCTGTTGCTTATGCCTGAATGAAAGAGCAGCCAATCACATAAATGGCTCCGCCCTCTCTGCTCTGATTGACACACAAATCATTCTTATGAAAACAAAAGCCATTATTATGCAAAAGCTCATTCTTATGAAAAACGAAACCATTATCATAATAATGGGAAATATTTCATAATAAACGCCTGTATTTCATAATAATAGACTCATTTATTCATTGAATTATGACCCAAACGGGGCTCCATACTAAAGGGCCTTATCCTTAGTATCAGTCAAATATTTAAAACCCTGAGACTCCAGACCTCCAGTCCAGCACCGGTGGAGTTAGATGTTAAATTAAAGTCAGTCCAGTTACAGAGGCAAATGTTCCAGCTAAACAAAGACAGCTCACCTGTTGGTTCTGAGCTTACCTCTAAAACAAGTACAAAACAACTATGCAACGCTAAAAACCTCTTTCACTCCATCACATACAGCTTGCTGTGTTGATCGTTTGGCTGCGTGGGCATGTAAGTTTATCTGGAAACTGTTTATTTCAGTAGCTCAACTGTGATTTCAATCTGGTTTAGATACATACAGATTTGGAATTATAGCCCTTTTCCTACTCAACAAATGCATGAGAAATAAAAATATGTGCCATCTCGCTGCACTTTCTCCAGGTTTAGTCGAGGAGGAGCAACTGGAATTTTGTTGATGTAATTTTTTTTTTTATATTTTGTCTTTCAGCATGAGTATACAAAAATCCTAAACCAGAATTTCATGAAACTTGACTGAGGAGAAGAGCGTGGACGTAGAAGAGTCTATTAAATTCTGATGTCGAGCCAGGTTATAAAATAAGGCACTGGCCTTGGTGAAAGATTTCTTTTTTTTTTTTTTTTAGTTTAACATCCTTGTATTAAATTCTTAGCTGTATGAGTCCATGAAGTCTTCCTGTAGCTTCTGTTATTTTCACTATGATTTAAAACATTTTAAACCCTTATAGAATCTATTTTAGCCCGCTTTAAAGAGCGAACAAACTCTACAAAAATGCATTCGTCTGTGCTGTACTCCGAGCTAATAAAACACATTACTTTATTCATAATTTTTTGTGTGAAGCAGTAATCAGGGTTTTTAACAATATTTAAATTCTATTAACTGGATAAATCAAAACATTTCTGCTTTAGTTGCATAATGTTAAGCACCCCTTCATCCAGATAAAAATATGATCATAGCGATGCTCTCCTCTTTCATCCTCAGGAACCGTGGCTCTGCCTGAGCTGGACTGGCGGGTCAGAAAATCCTGAGCCGTGCACATCTGCTATCCTTCTTCATGGCTGGCATCGGTCTGCATAATTTCAGCCTCGGGGAAAATGCCAGAAGGATTTGGTCGTGCATGTCTGAGCCTCATTCAGCCCCAGAACCTTGTGAGGAGCCTTTTGTGCTTCAAAATCCATAACGAGCAGACGTATCAGAGCGGCGACTGTGGAAAGTGTCCTTTGTTGTGTCTGGTTTATGTTTTGGTTTTTCTTTTAGCTCACGACTGATCGTGGCTGACGGAGTCTTCGGGGTTGGCTTCAGAAACCGTTGCGATGCTAATGTGAGCGCTCATTTTCTGCTGACAAGTCTGTTTCAGCTTCCCTTGGATGGCATTTAAAAAGTTAAACTGCTTTTTGAAGTTATGATGAACCCGACTACTGTCTCCACTTCACACTGAAGCTCTGATTTCAGAGAATTACACAAAATGTGAAACACTACTGTTAGGATTTAGAATTAACCATGTAGATTTTAACTTGTTTACTGAAAATTAGCATGAAGGAATGCTGTGAGTTTCTCAGCTCAGGTTTACGACTTAATTAATTACTGCAACATCCGCTCGCTCGACCCCCATCACCAGTTTGAAACTGCTTGAACAACAGTTGTTGATTTACCAGGACTGTGTGACTGGACCATCTGGACCTCCTAGACAAAGGACCATTAAACTCAGAGGAACTAAGGACACGCCTTCTCTGGATCCTTAAAAGATGAACAGAAATAACTGGAAGTGTGCATTTTGTTCATGGCACCATCTCGGTGATGTTGTGAGCAAAGTGTACCATCGGCCGATTAAAATATTCTGCATGGCATAATAATTCTTTGTATACATGATTGTATTAAATTCTTGATTGATCTTTGCTTCTAGACTTGTCATTTAGGCACCAGATAAAAGAACACGGAGACAGATTTTACACTACCAACAAACGTTTCACAAAAACACCTTCAAGCTCAGACACTTCAGGAAACACAGGTTCGTATTAAACAGCTTAATACTCTTTCCTCACAGACGCTGTCCATGTGAATATGTGTGACATTGTAAATGTTCTAACAATATCTGATGCCCTGCAGACAACCAGGCCGCTCCCAGAAGAGTCCGATGTAATTGGTCCCAACAGGGAGGAAAATGAATTCAATTTAACATTATTATTAGAAGTTATAATTTTGAAGGCAGCGTGAGGAGTGCCCTGTCAGAGAGCCCTCAACGAGTCATAAATCATAAAAGTGGGAATTACATCCTGACAGAGTGAAAGTGTGCAGCTTCAGTCAAACCTTTTCAGAAATTAATTAAAAATAGACACATTTAATTTTGAGTGAATTGAAACACTGCTGCAACACAGTGCAAGATGGTTCTTATTATACTAATATGTCTTTTAGCTTTTATAGATAGATAGACAGACAGACAGACAGATAGATAGATAGATAGATAGATAGCTATTTATCTATCTTGCTAGCTAGATCTATCTATCTATCTATCTATCTTGCTAGCTAGATCTATCTATCTATCTATCTTGCTAGCTAGATCTATCTATCTATCTATCTATCTATCTATCTAGATCTATCTATCTAGCCAGATCTAGCTAGCTAGCTAGATAGATAGATCTATCTATCTAGCTAGATCTATCTATCTATCTAGCTAGATCTATCTATCTATCTATCTAGATCTATCTATCTATCTAGCTAGATCTATCTATCTATCTATCTATCTAGCTTGCTAGCTAGATCTATAGCTAGCTAGCTAGATAGCTAGCTAGCTAGATCTAGCAATCTATCTATCTAGCTAGATCTATCAATCTATCTATCTATGTATCTATCTAGATCTATCTATCTATCTATCTAGCTAGATCTATCTATCTATCTATCTATCTATCTATCTATCTATCTATCTAGATCTATCTATCTATCTATCTATCTATCTATCTAGCTAGCTAGATCTATCTATCTATCTATCTATCTATCTAGCTAGATCTATCTATCTATCTATCTATCTATCTAGCTAGATAGATAGATAGATAGATAGATAGATAGATAGATCTAGCTAGCTAGCTAGATAGATAGATAGCTATCTATCTATGTAGCTAGCTAGCTTTGTAGCTATCTATCTATGTAGCTAGATAGCTACATAGATAGATAGGTGTTTTATTTATCCCACAAAGAAAATTATAGTGCCACAGCAGCATATCATTTTACAGAAGGAAAAGGAAAAGATAGATATATAAACATATAAAGATATGACAAGAAATAATACAAAAAATAATGAGAATCAATACAGATGTAGTGCAATGAACAAACAACTATTAGACAGAATAATAAAAGAATAATAATAATAATGTACATATATACACATAGGTCTCAAATGAGAAGAAAAAGAAGAAAAGTATGGATGGTAATATTTGAATTTAACAGAAGAATCTAAGCTCTGGCAGTACAAGTAAGAATATATTTCCATGTGCAGGTATTGTGTGACAGGTGTGATTATCCGTCACATAGCGTAGAATCATTGTATAATGTTAGGAAATTTATACCACTTTTCTGTTGCTTCCACCTCGTTATTTACAAGGTTTATGTCAGTATGTGTGAGAAATGGCATTTTCAGCAAAATTCTGTTGCATTGTGGGGCATTTACCTGACTTCACTTTCTTTGATGTGTCCTGCTAGCTCTTCAACAAACTTCTCTCCTTTCATCCAGTAGATGATGGGCCTTCGGTTTTCTCCGCTGTAGCCAAAAAAGGCCTTGCAGTCCAGACTGAGAGGCATACCTGCCGTTAGAAACACAGCAAAGTTAAGTGCAAGGAAAATAAAAAAAATTAAAGAACAAAAAAAGGCATTTTTCTGCAACTGAAACTTAGAACTGAATCATGACTATAGTCCAGACACTTTGCATAACATCCAATGTTAAGCTCATATTAATCATTTTGAGATCAGTGTTTAGAAGTGTAAATGGGTGGTTACTGGAGCAGAGTTGGGTCTTTGTTGGGTTTTAGCAGTACTATGTTCATATGTGTTCATAGGTTTATATCTAATATGTAATAATAATAATAATAAAATGTATCTTTTGCTTGTTTTGATGGTGACATGTCCAGGATGTGCCCCATCTGAGTTCCAGTCCCCTGCAACCCTGAGCAACGTGACATAGACATTTAAAATCAATGCTTATTAATATGGATCCATCATAAGACACACACACACCGCATCCACCTGAACACACACACGTACAACCACACACACATGTGCACAGTGTCCACACAAGTTTGCACACACAATTATGTCAGACCTCGACACCCCCAACATGCTGTGATTACAGCTATGAGTGGTGCTGATGCAGTATTAATGAGCACTTTAATAAAGACCACCTCGTTAGGCAGTCAATTAGCAGATAATTATGACAAACCTCAGTTTTGTCATTATGATAGCTCTATCAGCAAGAGCCACAACACTGACGAGTGGATGAGAGCTTGTGGAGGACTTAAGGCTAATGCTAACATGAAGCAAACACCGTTAGCATCTAAGATGTCTTCTGTTACTGATACTTCTTTTATGGGCGACTTCTTTCTTCCTCCTTCTTATCTATTCTACTGTATTTTCAGTCATCGTAGAACAACGATAAAATCTTCCACAAGCTGCTTACAGTTGAAAAAAACACAGATGTTGTTTTGATACAGAAATATATTCAACTTTAATTACACATTGAAATGTTATTTGTCCCAAACACAATCCCACACAGTATGACGGGTAGAGAAATGCTTTTAATGTTCTTTTGTGTCCTTCTTATAAAAGCATTGTTATAAGGCAGAGGTAAAAAAAAAAAAAGTAATAATAAAATAATTTAAAACAGAAAAGAGATACATAAATAAGAACGGTGAGGTTATGACAGTGGCTTCATGTTTGGTGCCGTTACTTTAGAGATTTTCACTGATGGATTTGGATGAGGATGAAAGAAGACTTTGACATCTGTCAGTCTAGAAATGATCATTTCTAACAAAGTGATGAGTTGGTCATTAAAGCCTCACACACACACACACACGCGCACACACACACACACACACCATGCACGTGTGTACTAATGTGCTTTTGCGTCGTGAGTCATTTCTCCTCCTGCAGTATCCTACAGAACATCCACCTGAACACACACTCATTCAAAAATGGCTGTAAAAAAAACAGCTTTGGAGTGAAATTGGTTTAGCTTCATTGTGTGTTTGTGTGTGTGTTTGTGTTTGTGTGTGTGTGTGTGTTTGTGTGTGTGTTTGTGTGTGTGTGTGTGTGTTTGTGTGTGTGTTTGGGTGTAGGAAGGTTCATGAATGTGAGCTTGGCAGTAATTGATTAGAACCTCGAGGGTGTGTTTGTGTTCTCAGCATGTTATGTTGATTAAAACCATCAACTTTGCGCCTGTGTAGATGTGTGTGTGTCTGTGGTGTGTGTGTGTGTGCGCGTGTGTGTGTATCCTGTAATGGAACTCTCAGACTTGATTCATCGTTATGACGTACAGACAGGATTTCAAGTACTCAGTTTGTGTTCGTGGCTTTAGCAGCAGGATGTTTATACGATGTTGAAAAATAAGGTTTGATGCTGTGATGTTGTTATTAAAATCAAATAAAGACTTTACACGGATGACTGATGGGAAATTTCTCAAGTAAGTTAACCATCATTTCACACTGCTGCTGAGTGTGATCACACCCAGTTGACGTTTCCTCGAATGTGACACGAAAGACATAAATTGTGCTCCCAATCACAGTTTTTGAACAAAAGACAATCACAATCCCTTTTTGTGTCTTTTTTTTTTTTTTTAATCTTTCCAGACTGATATTCAGAACATGATGGAGCTGAACATGAACACGAGTCCAGACTGAGGTTTGGTCTTGATGCTGCTGTTCAAGCATGAGGGATGCTGGTTATCAGACACCAACATCTGTGGGAGAAAGGTTTCCTTCTTTAGTCCAATATGTTCATATGTTAATTTTTGGAAAAATTGCTGCAGTTCTCTAGAACCTGCAAGAGTTAAAGTTAAATAAAAAAAAAAGTTTCCATAATCAGGATATAAGTAGCGTCTTTAGAGAATCTTGTTGACAGGATGATGGTCGAGGTTGCTACTTCAAACTGGGCTGCTTGAATCACTTTAAATGACACTGAAGGAAAAAAGAAAAACAAAGTTTTGGTCTAAATACAATATATATTAGACCAGAATCACAACTGGAGGTCAACCATCTCTGACTCAACACCAGCAAGACGAAGGAACTAGTGATTGACTTTCGCAGGAACACGCCTCAGATTATTCCAGTAAACATCCAGGGTTTGGACATCGAGGTCGTAGAAGAGTACAAATACCTGGGTGTTCACCTCAACAACAAACTGGACTGGTCCACCAGCACCAACGTCCTGTACAAGAAGGGCCAAAGTTGTCTTCACCTGCTGAGGAGACTGAGGTCCTTCGGTGTGTCCAGGAAACTGCTAAAAACATTTTGACACTGTCGTAGCGTCAGTGGTCTGCTGGGGCTGGAAGCACTGGGAGGGACAGGAAAAGACTGAACCAGCTGGTGAGGAGAGCCAGCTCAGTCCTGGACTGTCCCCTGGAGACCATCGAGGTGGTGGGTGATAAGAGGGTGTTAAAAGAAAACTGAGATCCATCATGGACAACAACTCTCATTGCCTGTATGAGACTGTAAAATCACTGACCAGCTCATTCAGCAGCAGCTGCTGCAGCTGCAGGTCCTTCATCCATCAGCCATCAGACTCTTTAACAGCTGGACCTTTTTGTCTGCTGTACAACCCTCTATCCCCTAACTCCTGCAATATTTTTTGTTTTTACACTTCATTTATGCCATACTTATTTATTATAATTGGTCCCTGTAAAATATCTACTGCCCCATCTCATGTAAAGTACAATGTAAAATATCAACAGCTCCGCTTCATATTTATCAAAGTGAAATGTGTATATATGTGTATAAATTGTAAATAGTCTGGTGTATATATAGCTTATGTTTAACAATTCAATTTTTTTGAATATTTTTTGAGAGCTATATATACACATTTTATATTAATTTTTGCCCATTTTTTTTAAACAGTACTTCTGCAAGCCCTGTTGACATTTTTAAATTTTTATTATTTTTTTTATCTGTCCAACCTGTGCTGCTGTAATGACAGAATTTCCCTGGTGAGGGATTAATAAAGTACTAATCTATTCTATTCTATTTACGTTTCTGCTGATATGAGTTATTGGTTGGATAAAGAATACAGAGATCTTTTAATTAATGAATTAATAAATTTACACGATCCAAGACATTCTGTTCTGACACTATTCTTCATCTGTGTTCAAAACCACTGGTCCAAAAACCCATACAGTCATGGAAAAAATTATTAGACCACCCTTGTTTTCTTCAGTTTCTTGTTCATTTTAATGCCTGGTACAACTAAAGGTACATTTGTTTGGACAAACATAACGATAACCACAAAGATTGCTCATAAGAGTTTTATTTAAGAGCTGATATCTTACCATTTTCCATGGTTTTCTTGATTATAACCTAAATCACTTAAGTTTTTACATCAATAGCTATGGCGTTGTACTGCCAAAAACACTGCTTTTATGCATTCAGTGTTTTCTTTTCTGTCTGTTTTAGTCACATGATGACGTTTAGTGGTACCAGGTATTAAAATGAACAAGAAAGTGAAGAAAAAATGGTGGTCTAATCATTTTTTCCATGACTGTATATTATTATTATTATTATTATCATTATATTATTATTATTATTATTATTATTATTATTATTATTATTATTATTATCATTATTAGCAGTAGTAGTAGTTATCATTAATCATTTATCATTTATCATTAATCATTTTGGTTTCATTTAACTTTTTCTTTCAATATTTGAGCAAAGCTTTAAGACACATTTAGAGATACGTCTTTGAAGCTGTCTGTTGTTAGAGTAACATCTTAACATGTCTGTGAAATGATCTTTATAACATTTTTTTCTGTGTTATAAATGCAACACAGGATGTATAGTGGTCACTGAAGGATAAGATTTGAAATCAGTCCCCAGTTAACAAAACAATTAATTCAGGATGACCTGTTAGGAATGTAATCACTCACTGCAACAGCAAGATGTCAAACTCCTTGAGGAATTGATTTGTGAAGGCAGTGATTTATCAAATAAATGAAGAGTGAGAGGAGGGAACGCGGGACGTTGGTGAATCCATGAAGATGCAGAGCCAGCCGTCTTCAGTCGTCTTCAGTCGTCTTCAGACGTCTTCAGCCGTCTTCAGTCGTCTTCAGTCGTCTTCAGTCGTCCTGCAGGTGCTGTTGACGACGTTAGTCTGGTCACACTGGTTTCTGGTTCCCAGTTTCACTAAATGTCTCCCCTGCTTTTTCCCTCTTTGTGTCCAGATTTAGTCTCTTTGCAGTTACTAGCCGTCTGCCTCCTCCGTCTACTCCTCTCCTCCCTCTTTCCTATTGTCCACCTCTTAATTGGGATGTTTCACCTGCACGTTATAGTACAGGTGTGTCTGGAAGATGTTCTGAGCGGATAAATGGATGTGTTCCAAAGTAAAGCCAAGTATTTCTTATTCCACATAACGATATCACTGCATGGAGGAGGGAAAATAATACAATTACATTTCATACATTTTTTATTTCATGTCATCTCTGATTAATTTCCTTCACCAAACTTGGGCAGATTTAAAACCAAAACTGGTTTTGGTTCCAGATACTCCAGCAGTATCTGGGGAGCGCTGCAGCTAAATGGTTGCTTTTCATTTCGCTTATTGACACAAATTATGGAGCGTGACATCACACACGTCTGCAAACATAGCAAATTAACATCCCTCCTTCATAACTGAGCGCATGAGTGAGAAGAGGATAAAGAAAAAGTGAAAGACAGGCTGTGTGGCTAGCGGCAGAGTAGCAAATCAGAAATTAAAAAAAAAAAAACTCTTTCAAAGAAATTACATTCAGTAAAAAGAATAAGTAAATAAAGAGGACCACACTAAGGCTGATATGGTTTCAGTACTGATGTTGGGATGTGCAGATGTATAAGATGACGATAAAGAAGATAAATGCAGAATAGGAAGATATGGTTGGAAAAAGAAACACAGTGGACTTAAAAGGCTACAAGTGCAACAATGAAGCCTCATATTGGCTCAAACTCATCTCTTTCAGATTAGGAAAAATAAAGTGGCGACCCGAGGTGGAATCAGGTCATTTTCATTAATGTGACTGAAACACCTCACATGCTGACCAGGACCAGATTAACAATGTTTGACTGGAACAATTCATAATCCTGAAACGCCCCAATAATTAGTTAAGACGAATAAAAGCTACTGGATGACAGGTGCAATGTCACCAAGAGAAAGCAGTTCAGCTGCTTTTTTATTCGAGCTTTTTTGGGATTATCATAATCTACAAGAGCAACACCTCATACAGCACAAAGTTCTGCTTGGTTCTGGAGTTAATGATCTCTGATGTTCACCTAAAATACTCCAAATAGACGAAGCATCCTGCTATAAAATCTTTCGGAGTCTCCAGATGTTCACTCCTCATGTTCAAGGACCAACACAGAAAGCCAGCCTGCTCAGGTCAAGGTTGTAAGGATAATATATACTGATTTAATGACGGTTTTATGCTCTGAATGTTCCTTCTGTCTCCCAGAGAGAAGAGTGAAAGTAACCATGTATGTTCAACTGAAACATGTTTTACATATTCAAAACCTCCGATGCAACCCTGACTCTAGTCCTCAGCTAATTTCACAACAGTTCAAATCTTGATTCATGTAAACAGAATATCTAAAAACACCATGTTTACCTGGTAAACAAAGTACTGTTGACAAAAATGGGTCAGTAATTCACCTCAATGAGTAAATCCAAGAAGTAGTTAAAAGCCTAAACGTCTCCAATGAATTAGTTATAGCTAAGCATCCTTTTGGATGATGTCAGGATGGTTAGGAGTCTCCCATCATCACATCAGTAGGACCAAACTAACCCTTTTAAACTGGGGTGGCGTTCGTTAGTACCGTGCATGAAAGACATCTGTGTACAAAGTGAACCGTGTTAGTTTATGCACAAAAGTACTTCCTCTGGAACGCAGCCATCACGGACTACAAACACTGACTGGTAAGGAGATCAAAGTCATACTGAAGAACAGATGGACCGAAAAAAGGGGAAAAATCAGACCCAAGCTGACAGGACACAAGAGCCAACAATGCAGCCGTCAAGACTGACCAAGAAAGTCTGATTACGGACCAAACCTTCATAGACCACGATACAATCTGGTAAAGGTGTTAGAATCACTATTTTTATATTTTTTGATGAAACATGAAATATTCTCTCTGAAATTAAAAAAAAAAAAACAGCAAAAGAAAAAAAACTGAAAGCATTTTTTCACATTTAGATTCTTCCATATATCCCAACATTTTGTGGCTTGTAGTTTGTAAAAAGGTAGACAGCTGAAGTTTAGAAAGTTGATGCAGAAATGTGGCATAAGGCATTTTTTACTGTCTCCACTAACCTTCTGTGTTGCTCTTTTCATGACCATCTCATCGTGCCGGAAGCAGTTTGCACTTTTTGACAACTATAGCCACACTGAACTAAGGCTTGCATAAGCACATTGTCTAAGTCAGGCATCGGCATGCTTCAGTGATACCGCCTTAATGAATGCACAAATCCCATCCACTTATATATTGCTTCTGTGCAGCAGAGCAAAAAACATCCTGCAAGAATTGCACATGGTTGGACAAACGCTTGTAGTCTTAACAAGTCCAGACAGCTCCGTAAAAGCTCAGGCTCAGGCTTTAATTAACGGGCACCAATTGTCAAATATTGCCATTTCCACATACCAGCGGTTCTCATCCAAGACATCTGATCCTGAAGGGTTCGTGCGATTCTTGTGGGAAGGGGGGGTGGGGGGGGGGGTGGGGGGGGGGGGGGGGGGGGGGGGAATTACTGGGCTGGCAGGAGAAACATAATTGCTTCAAAATTAATTCTGCTTATTTGACAGGCGGTGTGTAACACATGTAACTAAAACTAGTCATCGCTAGTCTCTGAACGGGGGTTGCTGCACACTCTGAAATTAATTATTTCTCTACTTTATATAATGGCTATAGACTTTATCAAAAAAAAAAAATTTTTTTTTTTCATTTCTTTGTTTCCCCAATATGAACATGAGCTAACTCAACAGATCATTTCAACCAGTACATCCCACAAACCAAATATCAATCTAGTCAAGAAAACTGAACCAGTCCAAATGAATCTCATGTATGTATCATGTATGTATCATCATTTTAAGAACTTCCAGGACCAACTTCAAGAGTGGTACAAAGGCTATACCAGTCCAATGTTCAGGCACCTATAATGGGTACTCTGGGTATATAATAATGGGTACTCTACACTGTACATACGGTTCATTTAAGGTTCATTTAAGGTTCATTTAAGCTGCTATACTGTTTATAATGTCCATCAAGCTGTTTATACTGTCCACATGGCAAATTTTAGTATTTAAGATAGTCCTCAGTACTTATGTCGTATGTCCTACTTGTTTAGTTTTTCACTTATGAATTATTACTTATTACCCTGTTGTACCGTGGGTCCCAGAGGACTGAAATTTCATGTATGCTGCACGTCGAGTATGTATAGCATATCTGACAATAAAGTTGACTTGACTTGACTTGGATATGTAGTGGTTTGGGAGGGCTAACTCCCACCTACAGAAATTAAACACAGCTGCAGTCTCATTTTACATGTTTGAATTAGATAACGAACATTAAAATTCAAAAAGGAAGTATGAGCTGTGTCTTAAATTAGATTGGAACAGATACTCTGCTGATAGATCAACAGCCTATTGTGATACAATGTCTTCACCATTAGACTCTTGCCGATTGTGCTAGCATAATTTTTGGCATAATCTGAGGAATTGAGCATAATTTTTGCCCTTTTTCCAAAAGTAGCACTGCTAGCATAATCCGTATATTTTCTTGTCTTAATACCACAATTTTAGAATAATTCAAGAAAACGAAGATCTCAGCTACTAAAAACGATAGATTACTATTAACTGTTGGTTCCACTCCTATTTTGCGATTTGCTTTTTAGTTGTGTTGAGATACCGCGGGAATTCGATAAAACGGAACCGGAAGGACTGGGTGGTTTAGAAACAATGTGTGTTCAGTGTTAGATTTGTTTTTCAGGGCTTTGTCAGAAACTGCATGATTTAGTTTCCACCATATTTGTTTTTATTTGTTTTGAAACCCAGCGCGCGCACAGTTCGTTGTTTACTCGAAATTTGCATACTTCACCATGGTAACTGGAGGCCATTTGAGTGCAAAACCTTGCGCAAACTGTGTCACGCTCTGCTACACGCGATGGTTAGCAAGCTATCCGCGGATAGTTATCCACCACACTATCCAGGCTTTGTGCAACCTATTTTTGTTCGCTGGATAACTATCTGCTGGATAGCAGATTTATCCGCCGTATAGGCCTAACCACCGGATAAAGTTAGCCAGGTTTAGAACAACCGGGCCCAGAACGTCAGGCCAGGGTTAATAAAATACATTTTCAAACTTGGTCTTGTGAGTTGTGAAGTTTGTGCACAGAATAATTTTTTTTTAAAAAGTAGCATAATTTTGAAAAGCAAGCGTAATTTGAGCATAATTTGGTCAAAAACGAGCACTGCCACTAGCATAAAATGCCACTTTTACTAGCACAATCGGCAAATGCCTTTTCACCATATCACAGAGTTTAAACATACTTTCTGTAAAAACGCTTCTAACAGGACAAAAATGATAAAAATATCCTACTGTATGTGTGTTTGTCCATCTGCTTGTCTGTCTGTGTTTAAATGCTCATTTAAATTCCCAAAATAAGCCAGCCAATTAGACAGTCGAGCACCAGAGCTATGTGACTGATTAAACGGAAGCATATGTTCTGACAAATACACAGTATTTCTATAGAAACCCAAACGATCCATTTCACATGCGTAAACTAATCTAAAACTGAAATATAGATTGCCCATCTGCTTGTCACTTCCTGTTTCTGGCCCCGTCTCGTGAAGACGCGCAGAGACAGCATGTCCTTCATCAAAGCTGATCCGTCTCCGTCCATCTGTTCGTTTAAGAGCGAACACATCGTAAGACATTTAGGAGTCTGTGTTTGCACGTGTGCATGTGTTTGTCTGGACCAGGTACTGGGTGTGTGGGGGCTCGTCCCGGTAACAGCTGAGGTTTGGGTCTCGGGCTCCAAGCGAACACAGCTGCACATGGCTGTACAGATGGTGCCCCTCGCACGTGCACGCGTACATGTACACACACACACATACATGTACGCACTGAGGCCAAATACTCTAATATGTGCATGCATGTTCATATGCTCAAGACGTGCACGCACACACACATTCGCACGTGCACGGTAAGCCACGTGTGAGCGAGTGGGCTGCTCAGCTGTAACCTGGGAGGCTGTTTCTGCTTTTATTTGGTCTCTTCTGAATATTATTAAATATGCAATTTTAATTTTCAGTAATTTGTGCTCTGTCATTTTGGGCGTGCTTTATACTTTTGTTGACAAGTGGTCATTAGTGGATCGTCTTAGATTTACAACACGGGGAAGCACAGAACAGTCGGCGTATCCTGCTTTAATTGTGATTTTCTTTTAAAGGTGAACACCTGAAGTAAAGCAGCAGCTACTTCCATTAGCTTAATCAAGTTAGAGCCGGTACGTGGACATATATCACTGACTCGCAACAACAGGAAACTGCTGTTTACAAAAAAATGGCCTCTTTTGGAAAATTGCCAGCGTGTCTGTAATTAACATCAAAGAATACCCTCACAGATTAACAGATTGCCTCAGAGTCCAGAGAACAAACTCATTTGGCTTCGAATCGAGCGACCAGACAGTTTCAAAACCCACAAACCGTTAACAGCTAGACATCAGAAACTCACTGTAGAGCTCCTTTCAACAGATAGTTTCTGATGGGGTTTGAGCCTGTCGATTCAATTTTACGCACCGATAGAACAAACACACAGTTAACTGTTGCTACACGGAGCACGGTTGTTTCTCCTTAGACTGCATCTGAATCGAAAATCACAACAAAACTTAAATAATGGAATTTAAAAGTCCCTGGATAAAGAAAACTACTACTTTCACGATAAAACTTTCCTTTTTACTTAATTGAAATTCATATTTAGCATTTACAGCGTTATACAAACTTCAGGGAGCTATATGCCATTCGGTATAATTTGACTTTACCCTCAAACTGGATGGATTGAATGTTATTAGATAAATATGAGATGCAGAATCATTCTGGAAATGCAAGAAAATTTCCTGTTTAACAGGAAATGAAGCTGCCACAAAGCTGGAAAGACTCTTATTTGATTATTCAGAATAGACTAAATATTTCCCCTCACAGCATATCTGAAAGTGTCACTCTCCTTCGTTTTCGTAGCACCTGAGGTGATCCTAACAGAATTAATAAGTCCCAGGAAAGTAATAAAGGGAAATCTATTCTCCATCTTTGTGCGTATTTGTCCATCTTCTGACAGCTCTAATTAACTAAGTCCTTTATGCATCTATACCTGACATTTGATTGGCTGGAGGGCTGGCCTCGTTAAGAACAGTTTTAAATTAACAGATGAAATTAGATGGGAGATTACAGCAGATATGCTTGACAAGGTTAATTAAATGACCAGTCATCGGGGGCGTCTTCAGTCTCCAGCAGATTCTGAGCTGATAGAGCTTCTGAAAATGAACGACGGCTCATAGTTTTGAATCTGTGAGTAACAGGGTTATAAAAGTTTTGGATTTTCCATAGGTTTTAGTTTTTATTTAGTTTTTAGTTTAGTTTTTCCAAATTCAGTTAGTTTTAATTCGTTTTTAGAGCAGTTTTGCTAGTTTTTATTCGTTTTTAGCTAGCTTAGGCTAGCTTATCCAGCTAGTCTTGGTTAGCCTTCTTGTGCGAGCTTTTCAAATGGACTTTCAGATTTGTGGGTTTTTTTTCTCCTTCAGAAGTATTCCACACATTGTATCACCTGCTTCTACAACAAGGCTCCTATTTTTATCGTTAACACAGTCATAGTCAAAGAAATCCCAAATAGGACTGAGACGCTTTCTCCCAACTTTTGCCGCAGCCATCACTTTTTTTTTTTTTTTTGCGGTTGTTGTTTGTACGGCGGAGCGAAGTTAATAGATTTCAAACGTTTATGAGGAAAAAAAATTACAAACACGAAAATGAAAGACATTCTTGACATTATTATAGTTAATTTTAGTTCATTTTATAAACACGTAATACAGTTTCAGTTTTTTAAAAAACTCTCGTTTTGATTTTATTTCAGTTAACGAAAATGCTTTTTCACCTCTAGTTTTCGTTATCGTTTTCATTAACGATGAGTAATTTAACAGGCCAGCGTTAGACTTCAGAGACCGACATCAGTTCAGTTTAAAAAATCTAAACGAATTTGATTTCAGCAACGTACTCAAGAAAAGTTGGAAAAAAAATCTGTTTAACACTAGGTTACATTACATGTTGTGATCTGTTCTATACTACTTTGAATTATTAGTTTGTTTTAATTAGATTTACTTGTGTATTCTACAAATGTTTATTTCCCTTGCTCCTGATGTTCTTTTGAATGTGACGCTTGCAAAAGATTACTAAACAAATTACAGACGTAAATTTCTTAGTTCAGAAAACCTCCCATTAGGCATTTGCCGATTGTGCTAGTAAAAGTGGCATATTATGCTAGTGGCAGTGCTCCTTTTTTGCCCAACTTATGCTCAAATTATGCTCCTTTTTCAAAATTATGCTACTTTTAAAAAAAAATTATTCTGTGCACAAACTTCACAACTCACAAGACAAGTTTGAAAATGTATTTTATTAACTCTGGCCTGACGTTCTGGGCCCGGTTGTTCAAAACCTGGGTAACTTTATCCGGTGGTTAGGCCTATACGGCGGATAAATCTGCTATCCAGCGGATAGTTATCCAGCGAACAAAAATAGGTTGCACAAAGCCTGGATAGTGTGGTGGATAAACTATCCGCGGATAGCTTGCTAACCGTCGCGTGTAGCAGAGCGTGACACAGTTTGCGCAAGGTTTTGCATTGAAATGGCCTCCAGTTACCATGGTGAAGTATGCAAATTTCAAGTAAACAACGAACTGTGCGCGCGCTAGCAGCGTGCGCTGGGTTTCAGAACAAATAAAAACAAATACAGTGAAAACTAAACCATGCAGTTTCTGACAAAGCCCTGGATAACAAATTTAACATTGAATAATGTAATAATAATAATAATAATAATAATTATAACTGCAATTGCAAAATAGGAGTAGAACCAACTGTTAATAGTAATCTATCGATTTTAGTAGCTGAGATCTTCGTTTTCTTGAAATATTCTAAAATTATGCTATTAAGATAAGAAAAATATACGGATTATGCTAGCAGTGCTACTTTTGGAAAAAAGGGCAAAAATTATGCTCAATTCCTCAGATTATGCCAAAAATGATGCTAGCACAATCGGCAAGAGTTTACCTCCCATCTAATCTCTTTTCTCCAAAAGCGATTAGTAGTAACTGGACTGTTCAAATCGACCGTTTCTCCAAAATAGATGTCTGAATTCATTTTACAAAACCTGTGATTGACTCACACCTGGTAGGAACATGCTGCATTTCCTGCCTCTTTGGTCATACGGAGCAAATATTTCTGTTTTCTACTTCAGTGCTCTGAAATAAATGTGCAGCCTCCCTGAACACGACTGAACCGTCACTGGAGGTTAGAGAGGTTTAAACAAGATTAATTAATTTGTTCTTTCAGTCATGATTACATGAAGATGGCAGAATAAGCCCTAAACAGAATGTAATGCCAATATTACACATCCAGGAGACACAAAACCACATTAGCATTCATTTTATGTCATGTTTTTTAAAGTCTGGTATGTGAAGTACATATTCACTGTTTCATCTGAAAGATCAGCAGTGAGAGAAAACATCTCGTTTATCTGAGACTAACAAATAAAGCTGACAAGTTCTTCTCTGCAGGTTTGAGATGACAAATGCTTGTTTCTACATCTCACCTCCCTGATCTGTTGCGTTTGTTTGGCCTGTAATGGACGTCACATTTACGCAGACCGCACAGCACTTTTTACGAGATTCGATACATCGAACACATGTCAATATCATGAAAACTCCAATAAATCATAAAAAATAAGAAATGCAGCACCAGGAAGAAAAGAAAAACAAAATGTGAAATCAAAAAAAGGTTTAAGAGAAAAGAGACACAAGTGACAAGTCTGTCAATTTATCTAAAAAAATCATCAGCTTTTAGGAAGCTTTGGAGCAACTCAATGAACTATATCTTAAAGCTGAATTAGTTAATGAAAAGATAGGGGTGTTTCTAATTTCTGTCCATCTTCTGTGTATTTTGAATTTTACGCAGCAGCAGAGGAGACACCTGTGCTGTTCCTGTGAGTGAGCCTCCAGGTAAATCACAAAGGACTGTTCTTAATAAGGACAAAAAAAAAAAGATATTAGGACTAAGCAAATAGTTTTAGCCTTTGGCACGGTTGGCCATGAGCTGAATGAAGAGATAAGAATCAGGATGAAATGTTAAAAAAAGGAGAGAAAATAGGAAGCGTATAATCCCACATGAGGTTAGGAGCGCTAATAGCTTCAGTCTCAGTGGGGACGGGATGCTGCTGCTGGTGTGTGTGTGTGCGTGTGCATGTAGGTGTGTGTGCGTGTGCATGTAGGTGTGTGTGTGTGTGGGTGTACCGGAGGAAGAGTTCATAACTGAACCGTGTGGCAGGTGATGGCTGATGGCTGCTTCGGAAACTAAAATTGGTTACTGAATTGTTTGAGTCATCTGCAGTTTGAACAGCTGAAGACTTTTACCTGTTTATACACTCAGGACGGAGCCGCTGAACCACATGCACCTGCACAGGTGGACTGGAGATAAGGGTTAAGTCACCAACCAGATGAATAAAGCTACGTGTAAATGAATGAGGTTAAGTGTCTAGAGAGAGCACCTTCCTCTCCAGAACTCCCATTAAAAACCAGTAACAGCAGCACTTTAAACGAGAATAAACATCTGCAACCTTAAACAGCAAAGTGTCTATTTATCAAATGCTCCTTAGTCACTAAATGAGCCACGATCTTCCAGTAACGGTAGTTCCTGTAAAACGAGCACTGGTGTCTTTTATTTCCAGTTCTTCAGACTTTCTCACAATAATGTTCCAAGCTTTTAATGACAACACTAAAAGATGAGAAATGATTTCTTTACAATACCCGGGCCTCATTAGAAACAAACAAACATACAAACAAAAAAACAGTTGCAAAGACATTATCTGTATTTACCTATGGGGTGCCGAATGTAAAATCTTGATTACAGTTTTCAAACTGATATATTTTTAATATTTAGCTTATTTACTTCACATTTTGCTAATTTTGCCACACATTTGACACATAAATTATTTAAAAATTTGGTTATATGTGAACAAAAATGAAATGTTAAATAAATTAAATCTAAATCTTAAATCTAAATCTAAATAAATTAAATGTTTAAATCTAAATGTAAATTAAATGTTAAATCTAAATATTAAATGTTTAATCTAAATGTTAAATGTTAAATCTTAATGTCGAATGTTAAATCTAAATGTTAAATCTAAATGTCAAATGTTAAATCTAAATGCTAAATCTAAATCTAAATATCAAATTTAAATCTAAATGTTAAATGTTAAATCAAAATATTAAATCTAAATCTAAATGTTAAGTCCAAATCTAAATATTAAATCTAAATTTAAATGTTAAATGTTAAATCTAAATATTAAATATAAATCTAAATGTTAAATCTAACAGTTAAAAAACAGCACGGCCTGTGTAAATTCTAACAGCATCAATAAGAAAAGATTACGGACTATAAACATTATAAACAATTATCTTTAACTCATGTCGGCAAACACACTGTTTAGTGCATGCTGGGAAATAACTACCCTCAACACGCCACAACATTAAGGGCCCGATCTTGCACCTCCCATTACCCAATACCCAAAACCCTTACCTCAAATGATTTAGGAGCCGAAATGCAATCTTCCACCTCCCAATACCCAAAAATTTTGCCGTCTCCCTAAGCACATTGTGGGCGCGGCAATGGGCGTGTCAATCCACGTCGGTATCTTGCGGTAATCAGATTTTGGGTAAATGGGTGGTGTGACCACCCATTACCCTAAATGCGAGACACCTACCGCAAATACCGAGTTTGTGGAAAGCGCAAATCGGCGCAATAAAAGAGCGCGTCCAAATCCCGTCATGCGCTCCACCCAAATGTGGACTGCACAACCGGCTCTACCTCTCGATTATGCATCACTGTATAACTTTCATAATTATTCTCTAAGGGCAATGATGTCTGTACAGCTTGAATGATCTATTCAATGTTTGCTGTGGAGGAAACGAGGAGATCACAAACTCTGTTGTGAAAAAGCACCGCTCCCAGCAAATGCGTCTTGGCGCAGCTGTGCGTCTTTGCGCAGGGGATATGTTCAAGATAACTCAAAAAGTTATGGATGGATTTTGATGACATTTTCAGGAGTTGTCAGAAATGTGAAAAGGAAGAACTGATTTTATTTTGGGTGTGATCCGGAAGAAATCCTGGATTCTGGATCACTTTCAAATTTTCGATAACATTGCGCTGTTTAGTTGTTTCTTGAACCCTAAAGCAACCACAACTGCTGTGCTTGGCGGAGGTCTGCGCTCTCCGATTGCTTTTCTAGTTAATAAATGCTTTCCTGGAAGCTCACGGCTCTATTTTCTGAGCAGTTTGTTGGAACTTCTTGGAGTACAAAGAAATGATTAAATCATTTGCTCCACATTAGTTAGAGCTAGTTATGTATATATCAGTGCAGAGGAGGAGGAGGAAAAAAGAGGAGGAAGCTCTACAGCAGAGTCCCAGACCAGCTGTCCATGAGAGCTGCTCTGATCTGGATGAAAAGACGTTCCATGGCAGTTTGCAGGTAGCGCAACCTGCTCTTAAAGGCAATGGCTACTGACGCACTGATTGGTTAAACAGGTGGAACGCCCTAACCACTCCCATGCATAATGTGTGCATGACATCGTGGATTTCGCAGGTGAGATCGTGGGTTTTGGGAGGTGGAAGATTGCGTTCTTCGTGGGGGAACGCCCCTCCCAATACCTTTTATCCCTTAATAGCAGGTTTTGGAGGTTTGGCGCAAGATCGGGCCCTAAAGCTTTTTTCATTTTCCCCTCCCACGACACCGTCAATGGTCGCCATCTTGTCGATGAAGAGAAAGAAGTTGGACCTTAATATTCAAAATTACCTTTGATAAGATAATAATGACGGTTTTAAATTGGGACAAGTTTAATTTCTGCAGTTTAACAGACTAATCTCATAACTTTGATGCAGCCAGCTCAAAGGTTATAGTTAAACAGTGTCAAACCTCTTTCTATTCATTATTTGTTCAGTGTTGTATAATATTTTAGCCATAATAATTTAATTGTTTAACTGTCTGTGCATTATATTTTAAAAGCTTTCATTGTTTTTCTTTGGTAATCTTATTCAACAGAACAACGCCACATATACCATTTAATTCCAAACGGTATTATTTCTCAAATCTCACAGCTTTGCTTCTTGTGAGTGACTCAAGAGAAACAATTCATTCAGCAATTTATTTACTATAACAGGGTAACAAGCAGCTTTTCTGGTCCACATTTATAAAAAAAAAATACAAAGGTAATTTTGAAAATTAAGGTCCAACCTCTTTCTCTTCATCGACAAGATGGCGACCATCGACAGTGTCGTGGGATGGGGAAATTGAAAAAAGCTTTAATGTTGTGGCGTGTTGAGGGTAGTTATTTCCCAGCATGCACTAAACAGTGTGTTTGCTGACATGAGTTAAAGATAATTGTTTATAATGTTCATAGTCTGTAATCTTTTCTTATTGATGCCGTTAGAATTTACACAGGCCGTGCTGATTTTTAACTCTTAGGTTTAACATTTAACATTTAGATTTAGATTTAATATTTAGATTTAGATTTAACATTTAGATTTAACATTTGACATTTAGACTTAACATTTGACATTTAGATTAAGATTTAGCATTTAGATTTAACATTTAGATTTAGATTTAACATTTAGATTTAGATTTAACATTTAGATTTAGATTTAATATTTAGTTTTACATTTAACATTTAGATTTAACATTTGACATTTAGATTTAACATTTGACATTTAGATTAAGATTTAGCATTTAGATTTAACATTTGACATTTAGATTTAGATTTAACATAGATTTAGATTTAATATTTAGATTTAACATTTGACATTTAGATTTAACATTTGACATTTAGATTTAACATTTGACATTAAGACAATAAAAGCCTCACATGATCATTACAAACATGTATCAGCAAAGTAGGAGTATAAAGAAGGATCATTTTAAGTTCATGAGGTAATAACGATGTAACATTTCTTCAGGAACTGTCACTTATGTGGATTTTTTTTTTTTTTAACTCAGCAGCATTAACAGAGTTGCTTCACTTCAGCCTGACAGTTAGATGTCAGTTAGATGTCAGTTAGATGTCAGTCCAGTCCTCTGATGTACTGACCTCAGACCAGCACTCCCTTTTTCTCTCATTGCGCTGTGACTGTGGTCTGAGGTCAGTACATCAGAGGACTGACCTCCGGGCAGCTTAACTCATTCAATCACCACTCTTTCGCTGTGCTTTGCTAATTTGAACTGCCAGCAGTGTCTAAGAGCCAAAGTCTGAGTGCAGGAAAAAGAAAAAAATGTTATCATCTTATATCTTCAGCCATTCATGTGTTGTGATGAGTCCTGCAGAAACAGCGACTATAAAACAATAACAGATCACCTGCCTTGTAGAACATACATTAATTAATGAAAGTTGGACAATATGACCACGTAACTCACGAAACTCAAGCAGTAGAAAAAACATCCGTCCTTCTAATATCTACACACATTTAGGTTGACAGATCTGCTGGAGCCCGTCCCAGCTCTCCAGGCAAGAGGCAGGGTTCCACCCGAGACCGGTCGCTGGTCCATCACAGGCCCTCGCAGAAAACACACACACATGCACACGCGCGCACACACACGTGCACCTACGGGCAGTTTACAATCCAATTAACCTACATGTGTTTGGACTGTGGGAGGAAGTCAGAGAAATCCCACGCAAGCATGAAGAGAACATGTGAACTCCACACAGAGAAGCTCCTGCCAGGATTCAAACCAGCGGTGCCTCAAAGCACTGATACCGCCTGTCATGCTAATTATACAGATCTTCATCCGTACACCCCCCCTTTTTTTTTTTTTTTAAAGCATTAGGCATTTAAAAGCATTACTACTTCTTGAATTGGAGTAACTCCAACATGTAGAGTAGGATACATCCACTGATGTTTGAGCAACAAGATTCAAAACCTTGTTTTCATCTTGTTGAAAGACTACAAGTAGCTTAAAATTAGTGAATTAATTGGAGCGGATCATGAACTAGTATTGATGTTGTCCATGTTCTGTAATCTTTCTCCTTTCTTCTTCTTCTTCAGGTCCTACCTTGATGATGCTGGTTCCTGCTTCAGTTCTTTACCTGTGTTCTTCGTGACGGCGGAGCAGGACTGCAGTGGTTCGCACCGTCACTTCACTGCAAGGAGGTTCTGTTGGATCTCGGTTCTGTTGGATCTCGGTTCTGTTGGATCTCGGTTCAGCTGGATCCTTCTGTGTGGAGTTTGCATGTTCTACCTGTGTCTGGGTGGGTTTGGTCTAGATACTCTGGTTTCCTCCCACAGTTCAAAAACATGCTGTTTAAGGCTAATTGGTAAACCCAAATCCTACCTAGCTACCTTTGTTACACGGAGACTTCTGTCATCTTCAGTTAAACAAATGTGTGATTAGTATTGTAGTACATACATTACATAAACAAACAATATACATTTTATATATATAATATATATATATATATATATATATATATATATATATATATATATATATATATATTTATATTAGGGGGTGTAACGGTACACAAAAACTCTCGGTTCGGTATGTACCTCGGTTTTGAGGTCACGGTTCGGTTCATTTTCGGTACAGTAAGAAACATAAATGTAAAATATAAATGTGCTAGTTGTTTATAACACACTTTTGTGCTTTTTAACAATAGGAACATTAGCCTATACAAAGCTAGAATTCTGCTCAAAAATATAAATACAATATTCTAAAATGTAGATATTTTGCAAAAACAAAATAAAAAATAACATTGGCTCAGACTTTTGCTTAAAAAAATAATCCATCTGATGTGCCAAAATTGAACAGTTGCAACACTGAACAGTTTTCAAGTTGTTGCTCAGATTAAATAACATGAATAAGGCTCAGGGTGTTTCTTTAAAAACTAATCTTTTTATTCTTTCATAAAGTCCCGGTATGATTTTCCGGCTAAAATGTGGACAAGAAGGTTATTGATATCGGGGCTCAATTACCTTTATCATGTGTTTTGAAGCCAGCGTTCTCTACCACTGATTAGGGTGTTTGTGTGCACGCGCGTCGCTCGCCTGTGTATGTGGTGAACACGCGCCCAGTTCCACACACAGAAACTCGCGCTGGCAATGTGCACTGAGCCCGGCAGAGAGGGAGGAGAGAGAGAAAGCGCGGCTCTCGAGGCAGACAGCAGCCAAGTGAAGCTTCAAAACTTAGCGGTTTGAGTGCGCGTGAGTCTCAAAATCACCAGAAAAAGTAGCTAGATTGTCGCTAGTCGCTTTTTTACAAATTAAGTCGCTAGGGGGGTCTGGAAAGTCGCTAGATATAGCGACAAAGTCGCTAAGTTGGCAACACTGGGTGTGCTCACAACTGCGCATGTGCGGCTGCAGCGCTTCTGCTCCACAACATGCGGTCCTCTTTTTAATACGTCCGTGTGGAAATCGTTCGGTACGCCCCCGTCCCGAAACCGACCTACCTGTACCGAAACGGTTCAATACAAAATACGGTACCCTTACACCCCATATATATATATATATATATATATATATATATATATATATATATATATATATAATATAATGTATGTACTACGATAATAAATGATCATATATTATCGATGTCATTTCATTGTTAGTTTTTTCAGATCTGGGGAAATCCCTTTCTAAACTGTTTTGTCTCGTCCTACTCGTCTCCAAGGTGGTTGTTATTTAATATTGTGGTTGTTTTTAATATGCTGCCACTGTAGGGGGTTTGCCACACTTGTGTACGACACCATTGTGTCATACTGTTGTTTTAACATATTAATTAAGAAATGTTTGGATAAATCTGAGCATCATCGCACCTCAAAGTTACATGTTTTTTTTGTGTATGTCAGCCTTAAGGGTCAGCTTTTTTTAAGACTCGTGAGTTGAGCAGTATTACCTGTGGGAAGAACCCCCCCCCCCCCCCCCCCCCCCCCCCCCCCCCCCCCCCCCCCCCCCCCCCCGCTGCATTTTCCTCCACTGCACACCAACAAGTAAGTAAAAACAAACAAACAAAATACAGCACTGAAGATGGTCTTATGATTTCCCCAACCCCCTTCCTGTTCCCACAGCTATTAAAAGTATAAAAATGTTGAGGGTTAAAAAAAAAAACACCACCAGGTGGAGAGGCACAACACACCAAGTAAATGTATGTTTATGGAAATTAATGAATGACTCTACTGTGACTGGAATGAGGAGGAGTGGCGGGAAACATTGGAAAACTATCTACGGGGTTTCGAACCGGGCCACCGTGCTGCCTGGATGTAAAGTATTATTTAATATTTAATATATGAAAATATATATAGTGAAGAACAACATATTGATTTCTTTTCTTTTTTTCTTTTTGAATGGTAAATCTATTTAAACTTGTTTATGAGAAATCTTGATGTCAAAGTTGTTCAGGATATATATGAAGGTTTTGTGGATATCTTAGCTGCTTAATCATTGAAGTCCTTTAAATCTTCTTTACATCGTCCTCTATCATAATTGCGATCTTTACACAGTCCATGAAGTCGGACCATTGTTAAGTTATGGTTCTGGTTAAATAGCTGTGGTGGGACCGTCTTGTTAAAGGCTTTGACTTATGAGGGATAAATGAAAATGGAGATACTCTCAGATCTCCACATGAAACAACTCAACAATCAGAGATTAAAGAGGAATGTCCCACTGCAATTTGCTCAAATTTAGTACAAACAGCTTTAGGATTTTTTTTTTTAGCTTCACCCTGCGTGATGTTACATTATATATATATTTAGAGCACGCTTTGACCGTGAATGCTTTTGCTCTGTATATCTTTAAGTGGAACACAGGCTTTAGCTTTGAAGACTGATCAAACACAAAGGTATTGATGGAGCACTAGACTTTTAATCTTTGTAATTCAACAGTTCAAAACAAGATTGTGGAAAAAAGAAATTAAATAGAAAATCTCAACTGAAATATATCTACATCCATCCGTACCTATCAATGTACCTATTTTTCTAATCTTATTTTTTAAACCTCAGTAGCTAAATCCAAGCCAGCTATGAGCTCTACACCAATGTCATCTAAGGACACTGGTTCTGGCTGCAGACGAAGACTGACGGGTAAATTGAGATCTTTACCTCACGGCTCGGCTCCTGTACGGTACTGCGACCACATCGCTGCGTTATCTGCATCCAAATCCAGTCAATCATACACTTCCATTTCCAGCCGCTCATGAGCCAGACCTCAGATGGGATCTCCCCCCTTTTTGTGAAGCGAGCCCTGCTTTTCCTTTAGAGAAAGAACGACCTTAGCTTTCATACACCGATTAGGATTTCAGCGACATCCTATTTTTCTAATTGGTGTCAGACAGACAATCACTCAGATATTTAAACCTTCTGATTTTCATGCAGGTTACCTTCCTTTCTCACATTTCAAACACATTTTAAACACATAAACAACAGGGGATAAAAATTACAACCATAGGAAGGTCGGAAGCCTACACTGATTTAGTTTAGTTTATGCAGAGCATGTGAACACAAAGATGCTTTTCAGTGTTGTGACACCTAAACATTTCAGGAAACACTGAATTTACCAGCTCAGTATCCAACCAGAGTCATGATAGCGTGTCAGTATTTTCTTTACCTGTCAAAGGCATGAAAACCATCACTGCAGCTGTGCCTATTATCATCTACCACATTATCTTTAAGTGTTGTCTTTCGTGAGTTTATACTATGAGTGGCCACAGTTACATGATGTTTCTTAATTCGGAATTAATAATTCGGAATTAAATAATTCCGAATTAAACTATTTTCCTTCGAGTTTACATGTACACAAACAGTAATTCCGAATTGAGGTTTACATGGAAAACACGTTTGTTCGGCTTTATCCAACTCCGCTTTAGGTCTGGGGGTTGGGAAGGGTTCTGATTGGATGGGGGGGGGGGGGGGGGGGGGGGGGGACATCTTTACATCTACCGGAAGAAAACAAACTTAGCTAACTGGTTAGCAACAACATTCCACTTATTTTTGACCTGGGTGGCGTCTCTATCTGTGAAACCTCCTTCATTTAACCTGGCCGCTACAACTTTGAAAAGCTCACAATTTTTATGTTTCCTGCCATCTGTTCTTTTAATTATTTCCAGTTCCTCCAAGCTATTTATTAAATAAATCGTCTCTGCTCTTGAACACCGTTTACTGCGTGCTGCCGTTTTGAAAACAAGCCCAGCGCGGAATATAAGCGTCATCGCGACAGACGGGCAAGAGAACTAGCATGCGCAGAAAGACGGGAATTAATTTAAACAGGAATGAGTGTATACATGACCGTGGAATTATTCTATTCAGAATTAAAATCAGAATAAACCAGCCACTTACTTCGGAATTAGGTTTAATTTGGAATTGACATTTTCATATGGAATTAAGTGTTTACATGGTAACTTTTATTCGGATTTAACTTTAATTCTGAATTAAAGAGGAATTAAACTTCCCATGTAAACGCAAGGAGTGTGGTTAAAATGCCAAATTTTGTTAAAATCACTTAAATCAGTTTCTAGAGAAATTTAGAAACACATATTAGGTCCAAAAGCAGTGAGTTTCAGCGACAAAAAGTGCATTTCCACAAGCTCGGAGTTCCCGGGTAAAGCTGGGACGCTGGAATTTTAACACAGCCGACTGTAGCGAAGGGGCTGCTGAATGACGTCAGGATAATCAGCGGTTCGACCGACCCCCCCCTCCATCCATCCAGAGGTTTCTCCAGGCTGCTCAGACTATATAAGCTACCACAGGTACGTGTTTCAGGCCCTTCAGAGGTTTCAGAAAGCTAGTTGGTGTTGAAACAGTCATAGTGGCGTGGAAAACGGGAAGAGCAGATCTTCAGAGGTTTGATTGAGAAAGCCACTGAAGAACCTGATCAGACGGCTCGTCAACTCCAACACTGATAAATTGGTTCTTGACTTTACAGTCGTTTCAGCTCTACTCACTGCAGACAGGAAAAAACTTTTGAGTGATTAATGATGCGCTACTACAACCAACTCCTCCAAAGCCAAGTCGCTCCTGTTGCTATTACTTTTGCCCGTGAGAACAAACAGATGTTTCTGCGACTGCCTGAGCTCCTTCACACATATGTTCTTCATCTTCTCCCCCACTCCCTCCATCAGTCCCCCTTTTCTCCATGAAGGTTGCAAACAAAAGCTGATTACCATATTCATGAGTCCCCCAGATGACAAATGAAAGCAGGAGCAAAAGATAGAACAAAATCCATTCATTATTGTGCTTTCATCACATATTGATCATCCTTTCACTAGCAATTATTTTTTCAATCCTTTTGATGCTCAGACTCCTCCCTCACAACTTTGATTTTCTCTCTATGTTCTGTCGCTTGTCTGTTAACAGCCTGCTAATACGAAAGCACTAAGAAAGACGTGTACGTTTACCCTTTATGACACTGATGAAGCTAAATCCCTCTATCTTTTAATGTTATCTCAGATTTTTACATTGTGTGCATGTGTGCTGTAAGGTAACGCTTTAATATGTGTTTGTTTACAGGGATAATGGATATAACAGATAGTCCTACAGTAGCCGTCGGTGTATGCGTGTGGACCACATGAGATTGGTTCATTTCTTCGTTGCAACATACTGTATTTTCTTTTCCTTATCAGCTTCTCTTCTTCTTTTTCTCTTGCAGTCTTTATCACTGGACCTTTTAACCTTTTCCTTCCAAACAGAGGCTTCACTGAATCCCTCCTCTGGGCAGCAAAAGCCACTGATCTCCCAACTGGAGAATTATCTGCTGTACTGTAGAGGAGCAGAGCTTACAGCTGGTCTTCAGGACGACCACATGCGCCATAACTGATTTAAAAAGCCTACAGACAGTCTCATCTGATTTTTAAGACAATAATACTTTGGGCCCGATCTTGCGCCAAACCTCCAAAACCTGCTATTAAGGGATAAAAGGTATTGGGAGGGGCGTTCCCCCACGAAGAACGCAATCTTCCACCTCCCAAAACCCACGATCTCACCTGCGAAATCCACGATGTCATGCACACATTATGCATGGGAGTGGTTAGGGCGTTCCACCTGTTTAACCAATCAGTGCGTCAGTAGCCATTGCCTTTAAGAGCAGGTTGCAGTACCTGCAAACTGCCATGGAACGTTCTTTTCACCAGATCAGAGCAGCTCTCATGGACAGCTGGTCTGGGACTCTGCTGTAGAGCTTCCTCCTCTTTTTCTCCTCCTCCTCTGCACTGATATACATAACTAGCTCTAACTAATGTGGAGCAAATGATTTAATCATTTCTTTTGTACTCCAAGAAGTTCCAACAAACTGCTCAGAAAATAGAGCCGGTGAGCTTCCAGGAAAGCATTTATTAACTAGAAAAGCAATCGGAGAGCGCAGACCTCCGCCAAGCACAGCAGTTGTGGTTGCTTTAGGGTTCAAGAAACAACTAAACAGCGCAATGTTATCGAAAATTTGATGAAAGTGATCCGAATCCAGGATTTCTTCCGGATCACACCCAAAATAAAATCAGTTCTTCCTTTTCACATTTCTGACAACTCCTGAAAATGTCATCAAAATCCATCCATAACTTTTTGAGTTATCTTGAACATATCCCCTGCGCAAAGACGCACAGCTGCGCCAAGACGCATAGTTGCTGGGAGCGGTGCTTTTTCACAACAGAGTTCTGTTGATCTCCTCGTTTCTTCCACAGCAAACATCTGAATGAGATCATGTCACAGCTGTACAGACATCATCTGCCCTTAAGAGAATAATGTATGAAAGTAATACAGTGATGCATAATCGAGAGGTAGAGCCGGTTGTGCAGTCCACATGTGACTGGGTGGACGCGCAATGACAGGATTTGGACGCGCTCTTTTACGCGCCGACATGCCAGTTGCGCTTTCCACAAACTCGGTATCTTGCGGTACTGGTGTCTCGCAGATTTTGGGTATTGGGTAATGGGTGGTCACACCACCCATTACCCAATACCCAAAATCTGCGAAGTAACAGGTACCGCAAGATACCGAATTCGTGGAAAGCGCTAGTGACACGCCCATTGCCGCGCCCACAATGTGTAAGGGAGACGGCAAAATGGGTTTTGGGTATTGGGAGGTGGAAGATTGCATTTCGGCTCCTAAATCTGTGATTTGCAGGTAATGGGTTTTGGGTATTGGGTAATGGGAGGTGCAAGATCGGGCCCTTTGAGTGCACACTAGAGGTCTTCGGAACGACCCGACGACCCGAAAACCCGAGGTTCCGACCCGACCCGAATCAGGTCTCGGGTCCATTCAAAAGACATGACTCTGACATGTTGCTGTAGCGTGTTATTAGCGGTTTGCCCGGCAGCTGTTAAGCACTACGGATCGCCAACATTATAATGTTGGATGTTTGAATATGTTCACGACACGTCCTGACCGGTGTAGGCTATTAGCGTTAGCAGTTGCTACAAATAGCATCTGTATCCACAAAGAAAATAACGACGTAGATTTATTGTTGTTTACATCACGTAGCCTATGTAGCAACTGAACCAGGTAGAAGAAGACAACTTTAGGTAAGAAAATCAAGTTTTATTCAACGCTAGACAACTTTAACAGGAGCAACTATGGGCTGGATTGTCTCGGTTCTATACGGGTATCTCAGTACGGTTCGTGGTCGGAAACTAAAAACTCGGGTCGGGTCGGTTTCGGGTCGAATTTTCACGGGTCCATTCGGGTTTGGGTCCATGAAAGAGGACCTGTGAAGACCTCTAGTGCAAACATTAGACGATTCAGCCAGACTGCAAGACCACACCTTGTGATGTTAAAAATTCATTCAGAGGCCTAAACTTGCTAAAACTGCTGTGTCATGCTGTGGCATAAGTTAAGGCCATGACTCTTCGCCTCAAATCCTGCCTCATTTGAGGCCACCGGTTGTTTTGGTGTTGTCTCCATCAAGTAGCTAAGTTACGTCTAGACAGATCCCAAGGTTACTGTGTTTTGTCCACTTGTTGTTTAGATGAACTGCCCGCCTTTCTGAACAATCCAGCGTTTTGTGATGACCTCTCTGAATTTTGCATGTAGTCAAGGAGAATAAACTCCGTTTTGTACCTCTGTCGTTTGTCGTTTGCCTTGTTTAACAACCAAATAGATGCTTCACCAGTGCACAGTAATAATAATTCTTACGACTGAGAAGATTTCCAAAATTCTCAGGTAACACACCTAAAGCCTGTTGTTCCCAGTCAGTCCACAGACGTGAGATTTCACAGAAACTTGCATAATCAAATGTTATTTCTGATGAAAAACAAAGATGGACCTCTTGTTTTATTTACATGACTGCAGAAGGTATTCTGTTTTTATTCTATGAGGTCTTATTTTTCTCTTTTCCGTTTGGTTTGGGTTGTGTTGAACTCCATGTTTGTGAGCAGTAGACGTGCACAACATCCAGTCCACCTGCTCGTCTGCTCTCTCATTGGATACGGAGGTTTTCATTTGGAGGCAAGGATCATAGATATCAAAGATGTTAATATTCACGATTTGAGATTTGGGAAGCTCTGGCGGTACTGGAAGCACTAAAATAAACACCACATATATGAGGATTATTTGGATAAATAATCACTTGCGACAAGCTTCAAATCAGGCCACGCCCCCACAGTTGTTGTTTGGGGGGCAAATCAGGCTCAAAATTGGGCTTATAACCCTCTAGTGCGTAGCCAGCCTTAAGCAGGGTTCACACTATACCATTTTGAAGTCTTTTTCAGATTAATACAAGCCACGCTGTGATGCGTGAAATGCGTAAATCATTTTTTTACTGCATGCTACACTGTGTCTTAGACACACAACACTGAAAACCTTCAGGGTGTTGTCTAGCGTTAAACTAAATGCTAACCGCGCTCATATTTACAAACTAAGTAGCAAAAAAAAAAGAATATCTGCATCATAAAATCACTCATGTTTTTCTTTCTAAATAAAAATGACGTTAGTGAAGCCCTGGTTGGGAAGTATTAACTCAAACAGTAACAGACCGCATGACATCTCTGTAGTCCATTAGCTGTAAAAACCACATTTTTCTTTTTTTGTGTGAACTAGATTAGGAGATGTTAATTGCTCAAGGTAGCATTAGCTGGGCCAAACACATTTGAGAATCCTCTTCTAAAACGTTTCACAACAGTTTATGTCCTCAGTAATGCCAGAGGAGGCATTACTCGAGACATTATTTCCTACTGTATTCCTCCTTACTCTTCATTTTCCCCCTTCTGCTTTTGATTTGGTTTATATTTCAACTCTGGATAGCTCTGCTATGATCCTTTTGTTTTTCTTTCTTGTATTTTCTGCTTCCACACATATCTTAGTTTATATTTATTCTCCTCTTAATCCATCTTCACTTATTTTTAACAGCCTTTTTTTTTTTGGTTTTTATTTACCTAAACTGCACAAGCAAAAATAGAATAATCACCATTTGTTTTTCATTGCATACAGTGTTATACTTTAGAGCTCCAGTACTGCATCGTTCTGTTCAGTGTAGGATGACTAACAACCGCTAACACAATCAGCCTCTCAGTCACAGAAAGAAAATCTAAAATATAAAGACCTCTTCTGCATTTATTCTCCCTCCCACCACATGATATCACTCCGTGGCAGTTTCAAAAGGGATATAATGACACGACACATAATTCTTAAACATGTCAATGGAAAAGACTGAAGAAGCTAAAAAAGAGAGGCAAAGGAGAGCGAGATGTGGAGAGTTGATGAAGGGAGGCAGACAGAAGATGGTGGCAGACGCCTCGCAGGGACGGAAACACACAGACGTACGGTGATAAATACGGGAGGACGGAAAGACGGGGACGGAAAAAGACCGGGGAGGAGGGAGGAACAATCGACAGGCCTGATCTTATCCTGCCGTTTCACAGTCAACCTCGCGCTGACATCTAATACGTCATAGTGTGAATTACTGAAGCCATCATTGAGCAGGACTATAGATGTATGGGTTCAACTCCAGACTGAAACAAATGCAAATATCCAAAATCAATAAATCAGTCTTTTTTTTTTTTTTTTTTTGCTTTAGTCAAGAATTCAGAGCCTGCTTATCTGTTTGGTTTCTTTAAGTCTCTGGTGATGCTTCCCCTGCAGACGTATAGACATTAGAGAACTACTGAAGGTGCAACATGCAACTTGTTAAGAACAGTCGTCTCTGCATAAATTATGTTGTTAGTCTTTGTCTTTGGCTTAAGGGTAACTCACTTTTTGTGTCAGTCAGTTATTTTTTACATATTCTAGTTAACTTGAGGCTGCTATCCATTGACTTTCGTATGTTCAGTGAAAGCCTAAACTTTATGAGATTTGATTTTTACCCAGGCGTCATCCACGTATCTGAATCAGAAATTATTATTTATTGGAAATTATTCCTAGAACTCCTAAGAACACTTTCAAATTAAAGGTCAAAAGAATTCATAACCCATTAAAAGAATTCGAGCCACATTTTCTTCCATATATTTTCTACATGTCAAATGAACCTTCTGATAAAAGTACCTTATAAACCCAACTAAAACCTCTTATTTAACCCAGCCAAGTAGATTTGATGCCTAAACCTAATAGGTGAAATGGAATATAAAATCTGAATGGCGCTGAGAGAAAACTAGTGGTAGTGACTGTCCCAAAGCTTTCGACAATGTTGACTTCACTGATGAACAAGTTTCATCATACTTTTCATTAATTACCTCTTTTCCCCAAATGAAAATAGACTGATAACTCAACATAATGCAATGAAATGACAATAAATCTTAATCTGTGTTCTTTCACAGGAGTCACCTCATTGGTTGAAATTTGTTCCTGACAGTTTTTTCCCCTCTTTTATAAACTGCTTCTCTAGAGGACTTCATCTGCTCTGGGAAACAAAACCAAATGGCTTCTCAGAAGACAAAAATGACAAACGAAAACATCTATGAGAATTATTCAGCATAACCTCCATCCATGGCAGCTCTGTGGTCTGCTGGTAAATGTCTTAGCTGGAAGTATTGATGGGTGAATCCCTGCAGATCAGGATGATTGACCCGGATCCCTGTGCAGAGTCAGGAATCACTAAAACTGTAAGGAAATGAATCCTAATACTCGGGCAGCTACTCATATTAGGGAGTTAAAACCTGTATGCATAAGTTATTTATTTATTTGTAACTTTACAGAACTTTTTCTATCTGGTACATTACAACATAAACTCTGTAAGGCTTTCACCTTCCCTTTCAAGCTGTTAGCAAAAGGGGTGCACAATATAAAATATTTAATATTTGTTGATATCCAGTTGCAGATGCTGAATAATCCACCTGTGCTTCTGATGCCGTATTGTAATTCCTTGTATTGTCTTAAAATGAAATTAAATTAGTGTTGAAGGAGTTGGTTTCTCTCCACACTGCAGACATCTTTGATTTGTCAATTTTTAATGCTCATCAGCATCATGAATCCGTTCTCTTTTCTTAATCTTGTTGTACTAGCATGCTCATGGCGGGAAAAAAAACACAGTGCATCCCTAGTTAGCACTGTTAGCTATGTTGTCGGAGCTGGAGAGTTTATCCCACCGATCTGGAAGCACGCTGACATCCCTGCTAATGTCTGCAGAGACCTTTTTCACTGTCAAACATTTAATCAACAGGCAGCGTTCAACTTTCTGCTCCAGCTTTTAGCACACTAGCGGAGTTGGAGTTTCAACCCTCTGATCTAGAAGCTCAAGTACTCTCATAAATCCACGGACTCTCCGGGTGAATGGGCGCACGGCTCAGTGACTGAGGCAGTACCGAGTCAGAATCACTGTTCGACAGGATTCTCCTCATTTCTTCTTCGCTTCTGTGCTGTCATTTACTGAAGCAAAACCCGCAATCATCCCTTTGTTTAAACAAGCTTCTTAAGTCAATCATTGCATATTCTCTGCGACAGATATATTCAGATATTTGTAGTCAGAGACAACTCCTGTTTCACTGCCAGGATTCTACATTTGCCAGTACAAACTCGAGGGATCCAAAAGGACTGATTGGATCTGATTCTGAGTATGGAAAGATACAAAAGGAGTCTGATCTCTTAAAGGAGCATAATTTGACATCAGTGACCTGAAGGACTTTGAAAGGGGGAAGGAATTTAAATGTTATACAAGTGCTTTGCATGGGTTAGCTCTAGGCAGTCTGGCTTTCTCCCAGTGTCCAAAAACGTGCACGTTAGTTTGATTGTGTAATTTGCTTCCGTGTGGCCACATGATGGACCTGACTTTTAAAAGAGGGATGGAATTATGTGCTGTTGTATTAGAATAATTTTAATCTCAAGCATAAAACCTTAAGTCTATCTCATGGACTCAAACACAAACAATCAGAATACAAGAACCACGTCAGTGACTCATAAAGTAGAAGAAACTATGAAACTGTATCCTATATTATGATTAACATGAACTATGAAATGTGTAAAAAGCATAATGTATGCATGCGAGGTAAAATCTTAAAAAAATAAGAATAAATAAATAAATAAAACCGTCTGGGTCTGACAGATACAATCAGTCACCATTAAAATCGGATGGAAAACAGAATACCAGTGATAACTATGCGACACCAATTATTCTGGGGATATTGGTTTTCTTTTTTTTTTCCTTTTTTTCTTAAGAGGCAGGGTTATCCTGAGGAGACTTAGAGTATAAAAGAGAGTGTGGGGCAGCATATAATTGGGAGTGATTCTGAAACAGGCTTAAATTAACTTCTGTGTTAAACAGTAAACTCTCCAGTGTCTCTTTGGACCCTTCTTTAGATTCTGACACTGTCTTAGAAGAAAGTGTTTTGTTAAATTGTGGTTTAGAGTCTAGAGTCATACTCTGGGCCCAACTGGGGTTTTTCTTATGTAACAAAAGTTGATTGAGGAAGTGATAAAGCTGGCTTGAAATGCCCTTTCATAAATCAACTCAACCCTTGTTGAAGTTCTGTGAACTATGCCTTCAAAAATTATTCAAGGAACCCAGCAAATTAAGTCTACAAGTTTCTGTCAGGAAAGGGTTTTTGTTTTATATTAACCTAGAGTTCTGCCAGAGGCTTGTTGAAGACGGGTTACTTCCTAGGGGACTTTCAACCACATACTGGATGAGGGCTATTTACATTTTTGACCTTGCATATACAATTTCCATTCCAATAATGATTTAAACCTAGCCTTAAGAATGGTACGGAAGATCATTACTGCCACTGTAATAACCTTTTACAATGGCTTTCTACGCCAGGGGTCTCCTTTAGGATGACACTCACACTGCTGTTATATTTATCCTAATTTATTGAAGTTTTACTTTTACTTTTGACAAATAAGTCTTATCTTGACAGTGCACCAATATAATTTCACTTTCAGTTTAAATAGTATTAAATTAAACTCAGTTCACTTCAGAAAAAAAAAGAAATTACTGACAGTACAAAATGACCAAGACGTTCACGTCAGTGATAGATGTACGTAAACTCCTGAGTGCAAAATTACAAACGGCCAGAAAGAAACAGGAATCAAATGACGCAGAGCTTTTTGGGCGGAGAATTAAAGAAATGAATAGTTGACTTGCACAAGCAATCAGCTGAACCTCACATACATAAAAGGCTAGTTTTTTAATGTGCTATCAATGGTGCGACTACGGAAAGTGAAAGATGAACCTTAATGATTCATTAAGTCTCTAATGAATGTTGGGAGCACTCTAGATTTTTAGTATTCCCAATTATGAAATGAATTGCCTTTACTTAATATTAAGGTGTTATTGGTATTAAGTAAATAATTTATGTATTTACAGTCAACGTGTGAGACAGACATGGCGACAAAAAAGGATCTTATGAACGGCAAGTTTAGCTTTAAGGTGCTGCCAGATGGGTCTGTTGACAAGAAATAGGTTATTTGTTTTTACTGTCCCTGTGAATTGAGTTACCACCGCAGGATGTGGTAAAGTTAGTTTCACATCCGACATTTGCTTTTTTTCTCTTTAAACTTTAATAGCATAATAAAAACGGCACTGATTTCATCCAGGTTGGTATCATTTTGTAGATATAAGTATGCCAGAGATTTCACAAGTGTCATCAACCCTCCAAGCGCAGTGGGTGTGGCTAAAACTCTAAGGAACAGCGCTGAATGTCCTTCTGAGTACCTGCTGCTGCTGTGGAGTTTAGGGACCGTCAGCAAATTACTGCAGTCAAGCAGCAGTCTGACAAAATACACTAAGAAGCTGATGAATTAAACCCCCAAAAAGTACGACACCATTGGTGGACTTCCGGTGTTCTTAAAAAAAAAAAAAAAAGCAGATTCCCTGTATAGGACAAAATGGGTATAGATGATGGATGGACAAACAGAATATTAAAAAAAAATGCGATTAATCGCGAGTAAACTATGAAAATCTTGCGATTAAAAAATGTAATCGACTGACAGCCCTAATCTATCTATCTATCTATCTATATATATATATATATATATATATATATATATATATATATATATATATATATATATATATATATATAAATTTATACATATAAAAGCTGAATTACAGCCATATCTGACTCTACTGGTCAATTCATCACTTTGCTTTTTCAGTTCCATTCTGCTGACGGGCACAGAAAAGTGGAAACACATTCTTTGATAATTACTCAACTATCCATCCATCCATCATGTATCCATCATGGGGATCTGCTGGAGCCTATCCCAGGTCTCTATGGGTGAAAGGCAGGTCCAACCTGGACAGGTTGCCAGTCCATCGCAGGGCCACACTCACAATCACTCCTACGGGCAATTTAGAACCTGACATGCATGTCTTTGGACTGTGGGAGGAAGCCGGAGTACCCGGAGTAGCCGGAGGAAACCCACGCAAGCACAGGGAGAACATGGAAACTCCACCAACCCACCGTGCAGCCCCTCAACTGAACAGTGATTTCTAGTGATTTTTGCTGATATTTTGATGTTTTTCTATCTACTTTTCACAGAGCATATGTTTGACTGATTGATAACAGACTATGGAAACTGACATTGTTTGCGTATGTTAAAAAAAAACTGAATTGGGGAACAAAAAAAAGGAATGTGTGAAAATTCTATTTATGTAACGGAAAAGAACACAATGTGTTTCTAAAATGCAAAATTGAATGCACTCTGAATTTTATCCAAGATGACATACAGCACCAAAACTGAAGTAATTTGAACGTTTAATTAGAGTTGAAGTTATAGTTCAGAAACATGCGGTCTAGTCTATAAAAGTTCACCCTGACAAGCAACATGTTCATTAGTGTTCATACAGTATTTGCCTGTTTTTATTTTTTCAGACGTTTTATATTCTGTATATCATAAATCAATCTTCAATTATGAGCTCCATTTTTGTCTGCTTATTGCCTGGAGCTTTTATCTAAAATAATAACAGAAAGTATAATGATTTGTATTCATAACCCACAGCATTGTAGAATAATGAGAAACATCAAGAAGAGCAAGGAAGGGTTCAGGAAAAAAAAAAAAAACAGACAAACTAGATGCAGAACGTAAAAGTGCAGCTACTGTTCATCTTCATCCTCATCTTCAACCCCAGCTTAAAGCAAGATGATAATTAAAAATGTACCGCAGGGTCAGAGTGTTAGTGTGTGCACGGCTGTGAGAAAGTCTGTACTCTGTGTGACTCGGTGCATATGTCTTAATATGTGGCCTTTATTGCTTTGAGAGAGAGTGTGATTGGGATGATACTGCGGTGCACATTAAAAGGTCTCCCTGCTGCAATCAGAGGCCTTCAGGCCCGTTGGTTCATACATCAGTCTGGAGTTAATAGAAAACATGCAGCACACGGACTTGTACACACACCCATTTACAATTCTGCCTACAGAGTTAACATTGTCAGAGAGACCGCTGAACAGCAGGACCAGGTGCACGCATTTATGCACCGAATCACACACACAATCACAGCTGTCAAGAAAGGCAGGCAACTGGGCCAGTCACACACAAACCAGGCTGCATAGTACACAAGCAACTCTGAATAAGATCCTTCAGCATTAAGTTCACGTCTCCTTATTTCTTAGTTCCAAAAAAAAAATAAATAAATTAAATTAAATGTGTATTGCCAATTCAAGAAACTGAATCTGAAAATCATCCAGTGAAAATGAACGAAGTGAAGCTTTCTGGTCAGACTCACTTTGACCATGTGACTCATCAGTTGATCAGAAAGTGCTCTGAAACCCTGTGAAACTGTTTCTACTGAGCAGTGGCTGAACCTGACCGTTTACTTCCACACACATGCAGGCGTTGGCCGAAGCTTTTCACAACACTCTCAGGAATCGTACCAGCTGATAAAGCCAAACTAGCAAAGCGGACACACAAGGAGCGCACTGACCTTAAACACATTTTTCTAATGTATTATCGGTAACATGTCCTTTTACAGTCCGGTATTTGCCAGGTAATTTCCTGGTAAAAAGATCTATTTACTATTAAGTAATAACAAGTAATGAAATGTAATTACCACGTACTTTCCCCATGTAATTACCCAGTATTACCATGTAGTTACCCAGTATTACCATGTAATTACCGAGTAAAACCATGTAAATACACAGTAAAACCATTTAATTATCCAGTATAGTCATGTAAATACCCAGTATAACCATGTAATTACCCAGTATAGCCATGTAAATACCCAGTATAACCATGCAATTACCCAGTATAGCCATGTAAATACCCAGCATAACCATGCAATTACCCAGTATATCCATGTAAATACCCAGTATAACATGAATTACCCAGTGTATAGCCATGTAAATACCCAGCAACCATGCAATTACCCAGTATAGCCATGTAAATAACAGTATAACCAGTAAACCCAGAACATGTAAAACCATTAACAGTATAGTCATGTAAACATTAACCATTTAAAGTTAACAGTATATACCAGTTAATGTTTACCAGTAATTACCAGTATAGCCATGTAAATAAGTTACTTAAATCAGTAACATGTAATTAAAACATAAAACATTTAATTACCCAGTATAAGTAAATACCCAGCATAAAACCAGTAATTTACCCAGTATTACATGTAAATACCAGTATAACCATGTAATTACCCAGTACAGTACCAGTTACATACCAGTATAATACCAGTAGTAATTACCCAGTATAGCCATGTAAATACCCAGTATAACCATGTAATTACCCAGTATAGCCATGTAAATACCCAGTATAACCATGTAAATACCCAGTATAACCATGTAATTACCCAGTATAGCCATGTAAATACCCAGTATAACCATGCAATTACCCAGTATAGCCAGGTAAATACCCAGTATAACCATGTAATTACCCAGTATAGCCATGTAAATACCCAGTATAACCATGTAATTACCCAGTATAGCCATGTAATTACCCAGTATAGCCATGTAATTACCCAGTATTTGCAAGATATATTTCTGACTACTGCCAGGCATTTACCCAATAATTACCTGGTAGATACGCAGTAATTGTATATTGTAGATTTTAAACCTGGTACTTAAAAATATTTACCTGATATCTATCTGTAAATACCAACAAGTTATCTGGTATTTACTAGATATTTTCCGGACAACTACCAGGTATTTACCCAATAATTACCTTGTAGATATCCTGCAATTGCATATTGTAGTGTAGTCTTTGTTAGAGTGATAATAACTGGTAATTACCAGGTATTTACTCAAAAATAATATTTACCTTTTAACTACCACTTATTTGCCTGGTCATTACCTGATATTTAGTCGGAAATATATCTTGCAAATACTGGGTATTTATATGGTAATACTGGGTAATTACATGGGGAAAGTACTTGGTTATTACTTAGTAAATACATATTTTCAACTTGTTATTACCAGGTAATTACCAGACTGTGAAAGGAAGCGTTGCCGTATTATTATCACAAGAGGAACAACAGCAAAGGAAGCTTAGGTTCATATGAGATGATTACATACTTCATGATTTATATGGGCAACTAAACTCCAATGCTGGCTAACAAACAGGATGAACAGGATGAGGTCGGTTTAAAGAAAAATTGGATTGTTGGGCCACCATGTGTTTAGAATTATGAAGAAAAGCCTGACCCCATGGTTTTTGAGACAAAGAAACCTCAGAAATGATTCAAACCCCCAGAAGGCTTTGCAGGGTAAATTACTTCACAACAAAGTAAAGGGATAGAGCTGGGCTCTTATTGGCTTTAAAAAAAATAAAAACAACAAAAACCACAGGGGTCCCTGATGATAAGCTGCACCTCTGGCCGGACTACAAATACCAGCAGCCTCTCTCCTCTCCTCTCTGGCCCTGGTGACCTATAAGGACTACAGTTCTCATGCTGACTATCTGAACCACAACATGGCCTACAGTGGGCGGTGTGGGGGGGGGGGGGTAGAATTGGTGGTCTCCATTTAAACTGTTTACACAAAAATTTTAAGGGATTTTTCACTGAACAAAATATTATACAGTATATACTGCTGAAAAAAATAGAGGAAAAACACAAAAATAAGACATCTCAGATCTGAATGGATGAAATATTACAATTGAATACTTTGTTCTTTATATAGTTGAATGTGCTGACAACAAAATCACACGAAAATTATCAACAAAAAAAATAAAATTTAGCAACCCAGGGAGGTCTGGATTTGGAGTCACACTCGAAATCAAAGTGGAAAAACGGGCCTGGGTCTGATCCGTCAGGAGGACCTCAGGCCCGACTGGGACCATTTCAGATGATGAGTGTCTCCAGTTGGACTGGTGAGATTACAAATTTACTTGAAAGTTTTGAGATTATGTGAAACTTCTGGTAATCTACTTAAATAAAGACCACTGTGGGGTCCTAGAATATCTTTTTGACTTAAAAAATGTAAAAAAAAAAAACTTTCTGATTTGTTTACCCATAACCTCTTTGGGGAAGCATAATCTTTATCTACAAGTTGAAGTCCTGTTTTTCTTTTTTTTTTTTTTCAACTTTGAAAATGAACTGGAGTCTCTGTGCCATTTATGTGTCTGACCTCCTGACGAGCCCATCTGCCACGTGTGAATTGATGAGGTTCAGCTGCCGCTGGAGACCCCACATAACCCCAATTTAATTGCTTCAAGGATTATTATCTTATAATTATGTCTTTAACAGGGCATATTACTGCGTGATGATATGAGTCTCACGCAATCTCAGACCTTTCAGTTAAACTAGGGATGCACGATAACTGTTTTTTAAAACTGATACCGATAACCGATAACTTTCAGCTCCTAAAGGCCGATACCAATAACCAATAACACACACATATACCTAAGATCATTACATCAATACTATGAACGAAATCAAAAATAGTTTTGACTTTTTACATGAACAGATATTTATTTTTTCCAATGAAAAACTATTGACAAGCCTCTCAAACATTTTTTTTAAAGCTATCAAACAAACCTATTTGATATCTCACATCAACTTAAATAAGGTTCATTACTGACTGATATAAAAAATAAAGGCTCCTTGAACTGATGGAAATACATGCATCAGAATTACAAACTGAAAATGATTAACATTTAAATGATTTTGGCTTGTGACTCCATTTAAATTAATACCTTTAATTAAAGTAAATGAGGTTCAGTAGTTTTTATTTTTAATACCATGGAAGCTTTAGATGAGAGGAATGAGGGGAGGAGAGGGAGGGGAGGAGAGGATGCTGCTGGCTTGCGCATGTTAGCATTAGCTTCCGTTAGCCCGATTTCAAAACTCCATGGAAGTGATTGTTATGTTGTAGGTGGCTGATCAGGTTTTACGTATTAAAGCTTGTGCTTCCCTCCTCGTAGAATTCACTCGGAGGATTCGTCACAAATAACCACCAAACTATCTTCTTCTGAAACTTAAACGAAGTTCCGCGACGCCATGTTTGTTGTGATCAGCGCTGTGCTGCAGGCTGCATTCAAGGTGTAACGTAAATTCCCACGTTTCCTTGTTTGCTAGTCGTTATTTCAGCCTTTTCTATTTTTTCTTTTTTTATGTGTGAACATGTGGGAAAATACTGCAAATATCAATTCAAGTCAGCAACTACTAAAATTATGATCGAGTTAACGGGTTGTTTTCTGGCATGAGGGGGTATTCTTGATTTTCCTTATTGAGTAATCGTTTTTCTGATTATGCCGGCGTCACTTGAACATAACATTCACTGCCGGTCATTCAAGGCTCAGAGGGAGCGAGGCACTGCTGTGTTGACAAAAATATATATGTTATCGAGGCTATTCGTCGTGATATCGGAGTTATCGGGATGACGTCATAATTTCCTGTTATCGGCCCGATAGTTATCGTGCACCCCTAAGTTAAACCCATCTCCTGAATCCAACCAGAAAAATGTAGTGCCCACAGACATCACGATGGTGACACAGTCCCTCTGACGTAAAGACGGGCAGAGATTCACCAGTCTGTGATTAACTGCATCTACAAATCATTAAACTATTCCAGAATAATGTTTCACAGCGTACAAGTTGTGAAGGATTTGAATTCATCACCATCTTCAGCAAAAGATTCAAAGGATGTAACAACATCTGGGTGCACATGAGACAAAAATCAGTACTGGATGTTTGTGATCCTCAGGCCATTAGCATTTAAAAGAAACAGTATTCTGTAATATAAATCACTGCATGGGCTCAGAAACACATAAATCGTGTTCCCCATGCCATCTATGAATGCAAGTTAAAGCTCAATCATGCAAGAACAATCGATGTCAACGTGATTCAGAAACACTGTCGTCTTCTCTGAGCCAGACATAACGAAATGAAGCAAAGTGGAAAAGCTGTCGTGTGGTCAAACAAATCAAAATTTGAGTTTCTTTTACAAAACCACGGGGACTGCATCCTCCAAAACCTACCTTTCACCAATACCGAATGCATGATGAAATAAAAATATGTTGTTTGACTACTTGAATCTTGTCTCAGGGAAGAATTAGATAACGTTTCTCTCTCAAAACTCCAGCAATCCATTCAGTTCCCAGATATGTGTGGACTGTTAAAAGAAGTGGTGAACCTCGCCTCGTCTGAAACACGTTGCTTTTTGAATTTGAGGTTGTGATGCTACTAGCACTTTTAACACAAATTGTGACGAACCATTTACTGATGAGTTATGTTTCCTGGTTCCTTAATCACCGCATCGTTGCACCCCACATCAACGAAAAACTGTCTTCTTCAAGACTGGTTAAGACACTGCACAAAGTCAAACTCCACATTTACACTTCGTGTATGTCTGAAGGTGTCAACAAGCTCCCGCTGATCACACCTGATCACAACTGATCACACCTGTTGTGATGAGAAAGAGCTCAACTGTCCCAACAGGACATGTTCAACCAGAGCAATGAGCCCGTTGCATCAGAAATGGACACTTTCCTTTAAAATACGACATTTAGGATTACCACGTCAACCCAAGAATAAGGAAGCAAAGTCCTTACCAGGTGTAATTTCTATCACTGTATCGTGTCTCTCTGAGGGGAAGAGGACCTTGGGAGGCTGAGTCGTCTGAAGAGCTGAGGGTGAGAAGGAAGACATGAAAGGGAAAGTTGATTAGGTAACAAAAGTGTGTGACACATTCAAACTAGTGAGCTTTGGAAATGGATATGATTTTGTTACAGGCTATCAATTCCAATTAACACATTTTTAAAATAAAAAGGACAACGGTAAAAAACAAAAACAAACATACATTCATCTGATTTTTACAGTTTAGGCAAAGTTTCTGACACCAAAAAATTTTAAATACTGGACATATGACTGATTCGTAGTATTAAAACAAATAAAGTCATGTCTTTATTAGGTGGGATGGGCAAGTTAACGCGTTATCGTGTTAACGCATTAATTTATTAACGCCGATAATTATTTTATTGCGCATTAACGCATGTTGCTAACATGCTTTTGTTTTTAAAAGTCTGTTACTGGCTGCTGCGGAACCGGAAAAGAATTGGCAGGTAAGCTAAAAACGGACATGGAAGATGGTAAAAATCCGTGTACTTTACAGTTCAGGTAGCAACTCAGGTAGCAATATTAACAATTCTGTCTGAAAAAAAAAAATCTGGACTGCAACAAAACTTTGTGGTCATTCCTCCATGTTCCATCAGATCTGCTCCATGTGTTCACTGTCCTGCTGTTCTCTAGCTGGTTACTGCAGTGCGGCTCCATCTAGTGGCACAGATGTGTAATGACAACAGAAAGTCCAGTCCTCCATTATAAAACAAATTCAGTACTGTGGCCCGTTTTTTCATTTCGTATTTTGATCCAAGTCTAAAATTGAAATACATATTAAAAAAAAAAACAGGCATTTTTTTTTTTTTTGTGTTAGATTAAAACGAAAAACGTCATAAAAAGTCACTTTTTTTTTTTTAATTTTTGATTGACAATTGAAAATGGAAAGAATGAATGATACACGGATTGGTAAAGTTACTGAACTTTAACATGGACATTTTCATTTTAAAGTTCTCCCAGACGGAGGATTCAACAGAAACAAGGTTATTTGTAACAACTGACAAGTTGAACTCCCCGTTAAAAGTTTCCGCTGTTACCTCAGAAATGACCTGTTTTAATGTTCTGATTGTGCTGAGAAACAATCATTTTGATGGATTTTGTTTGACTTTTTTTATTTTTTATAAAAACAGGATGACATTAATGCCCTGGCAGTGGCAATAAGCTTTATTTTGTTTCACATTTTTTAGATGAGATTTATAATAAATATGTGTTACTGACAAGTGCTAATGTTAAAAGTGTTTGAACAGCAAATGTTAGGGCACTAAGTGACCTTTACACTACTTTTGAATTCATTATTTGATTTTGTGTATACAATGCGATTAATCGTGATTAATCAGGGAAATAATGCGATTAATCGCGATTAAAATTTTTTAATCGTTGCCCAGCCCTAGTCGTATAAAAAATAGAACAAGATATAAAAAGGCTCATAGCTCACAGGGGCCGATCCGGCTAAAGAGGGACTCATCTGATGGCTTCTTGTTCCCGTCTACCTGCAGACAGACATGCTAACTGACTGTACTGTGATGGCCAGAGATACAAACCGATTCCACCTGAACTACCTCTCGTTTCATTCCACTTCACTCTGAAAACCTGTGTTTTCTAATGTCCATCGCATTTTTCTTCCCTGCCATCAAATGCGCGTCTCGGTTTTCTCATCCCTCTGATTTCTGTTCAACAGGCGCCACATGCTGTCGCTCCGGCGGCTAAGACTGAAGGGCCGGTACCTTAATTCAAACAATCATCTGGTGATTAGATTCTGATAATTAAACAGTAAATGGAGGCAGAAATTGACGATGTCTGGAATTTCAGGTTCATAACGTGCCACATCTGTGAATTCCCTGATGCTTTACAGTTTTTCCTCCCATTAGCGAACACGTCCACACTTCAACTCTGCTGAAAGCAAGCTGTGCTTTGCAAGGTGTTTGTCCGTCCGGGTAGCGGTTCAGTGAATACCCGAAGACACTTGGCAGGGAACGAGTAATCCAGCACTAATGTCCGTCAGCGGGGAAAATGTGCAGCTTGAGAACTACTCAATAAAGTAGAGATTCATCGACTGTATCGTTAAAACTATTAACTAACAAAATGTGCAGATGTTATGTCAAGTAGCAAGAAAAAGGATGCAAACATTAACCGTACTAGTGTGAACACTTCAGCAGAAGTCTGCATTTCTTTTACAGGTCATTCAGTAAATCTCAAAGTTTGTTATTTACAGAAGTAATAAGTGACATCAGAGGTTCTCTCACTCCTAAAACTGTTTAATTACTAACTTTTGATCAAGATTTAGTTCCTCATGCTTTCTTTGTGTTATGATTCTTCCTTTGCCTTTTGACTTCTTCTTTCTTACTTTAGCCTCTTTTCTAATATAACCCTGTCAATCTATCCTATCATCCCATCGCGCTATTTCCCCAAAAAGATTGATGGTTTCATTTGCATTCTGAAGGTTCTGCTGTGCCCTTTTAAGATTAATGAGACAAACCTTCACCTAGACCTCCTCCTCTCTTGTTTTCTCCTCTGCTCTAACGCTACGTCTCTTTCCTTTTCTGTCAGGCCTCGTCATCCTTTCTGCATCATTATGTTCTACAAACAAGAACAAGACGACATATTGGTGCTATGACTGTTCACAGTTATGATTAGAGTCGGTCTTTGTGATTTTTTTTGTCACTGAATGTGTGAAATATGTAAGTGGAGACACTGTCAACAGCTTTCTAAAGCCAATAATCACGCTTTTCTCTATTGTCTTGACTCACAAATGGTCAAACCAATGCTTAAAAAAAAAAAAAAAACAAAACCTTCAATACATTTAGACTGGTGAGCTTCCCCTCTTTATATAAAACACAATTATCACACAATTATCAGCACTGGATGGATGAATGGAAAATAAACAATGAATAACAACAGATTGACCAAATGTTCCATTTATTAAAATTATCTGTGCACATGTGAGTGTTTGCAGTTTGAGTGAAGCTGAGTTCAGATCTGAATATGAAGCAAACAGATGATAATGACGGTTTCCCTTCCTGTTAGCACACAGCTACGTAAAGACACAGAAACAAGAATCTGAGGTCTCAGAACTTTTCTATAATAACTGGTTCTGCAGGATAAGAACATCATTTTAGTGATGCGGTAAAGGTTTTTCCATCTACAGTCATGGAAAAAAATTATTAGACCACCCTTGTTTTCTTCAGTTTCTTGTTCATTTTAATGCCTGGTACAACTAAAGGTACATTTGTTTGGACAAACATAACGATAACCACAAAGATTGCTCATAAGAGTTTTATTTAAGAGCTGATATCTTACCATTTTCCATGGTTTTCTTGATTATAACCTAAATCACTTAAGTTTTTACATCAATAGCTATGGCGTTGTACTGCCAAAAACACTGCTTTTATGCATTCAGTGTTTTCTTTTCTGTCTGTTTTAGTCACATGATGACGTTTAGTGGTACCAGGTATTAAAATGAACAAGAAAGTGAAGAAAAAATGGTGGTCTAATAATTTTTTCCATGACTGTATGTTTGCATGTGTGCTGGGAAAGGGCCTTGATGCTACAGGCTGTTAACAAAAAAGGTGATCAATAGGAGCAAATTCCAGTAATCACAGGTTTCATAGGTTTTATTGTCCCAGAAGAAGTTGGGATGCTGTGTGACATTTTACACATTTACCATTTCATGGAAAATATTAGCTCATTTTGATTTTAATGGTAGCAACACATCTCCAAAAAGTAGGTCTTTATGTTTTACTGGAAATAAAATATTGGTTTATGGGATGTGCAGATCATTGCATTATGTTTTTATTTAAGTTTTATACAGCATCCCAGCTTTTTGTGTGATGCTTGAATGACATGCTGTTATGGATATTCACAAAGACAGAAGGAAACTCAAATATTTCAATAAACAAAAGGACTTCTGCTGGTAAAGAAGCTCTATTGAGAGTTTTATGGTTAGTTTTCTGCCTTAAAGCATATTAAATCAATCTAAAGCCAAATTATTGTTCAGCTCCAGTATAGTCTTTATATTTGATTTACTGAAGCGGTAAGTTGGTGAGAACATAGCAGCAGGCTGGAAAACAAAGCAATTATTCAGAACTGTACAGAAAAAACTTAGCAGTGCTTGTAATTGTACTGTGTGCTTAACAGAAGCAACAATGCCTCGCAAGTCACAAACATGCTGCAGATGTTGACTAAAAAAAAAACATTTCATTCTTTTGTTGTTAAAATAATTGAAAAAAATAACGTTTACCAGAGTTCATGAAAGCACATGACGTCTTTATTCTTCTACTGGCAGTTCAACACCACTCGATAAAGAACAACAAATCCATGCATTTTAGAGGACGGAATCACAAATTAAGCTTAGTTTAAAAGATTTACTAATAACGTCTGAACCACTATCTGTTGGCAGAGAGTAAAGTTTTCTAATCGCTTCAAGACAAACACATATTCCTCCCTCCGGTGTGACTCAGTGGACGAGCACCTTCAGATATGAGGATGTATGAGGATCCAGTTGAGGTTCTGTTCCAGCTGTATGAGTTCAAATATTCTAGTGACATGTTGGCTGCGGTTACATGATGTTTTTTAATTCGGAATTAATAATTAGGAATTAAATAATTCCGAATTAAACTATTTTCCTTCGAGTTTACATAGAAATAGTAATTCCGAATTAAGGTTTACATGGAAAACACGTTAGTTTGGCTTTATCCAACTCCGGTTTAGGTCTGGGGGTTGGGAAGGGTTCTGATTGGATGGGGGGGGCGGATGTCTTTACATCTACCGGAAGAAAACAAACTTAGCTAACTGGTTAGCAACAACATTTCACTTATTTTTGACCTGGGTGGCGTCTCTATCTGTGAAACCTCCTTCATTTAACCTGGCCGCTTTGAAAAGCTCACAATTTTTATGTTTCCTGCCATCTGTTCTTTTAATTATTTCCAGTTCCTCCAAGCTATTTATTAAATAAATCGTCTCTGCTCTTGAACACCGTTTACTGCGTGCTGCCATCTTGAAACTTTGTTTTGAAAACAAGCCCAGCGCGGAATATAAGCGTCATCGCGACAGACGGGCAAGAGAACTAGCATGCGCAGAAAGACGGGAATTAATTTAAACAGGAATGAGTGTAAACATGACCGCGGAATTACTTAATGCGGAATTAAAATGGGAATAAACCAGCCACTTACTTCGGAATTAAGTTAATTCGGAATTGACATTTTTCATATGGAATTAAGTGTTTACATGGTAACTTTTATTCGGCTTTAACTTTAATTCTGAATTAAAGAGGAATTAAACTTCCCATGTAAATGCACTGATTGTCCCAGTGACATCTTTGCACAGTCTGCACGTGGGTTTTGTCTGGTGTGGTAGATCCTGGCTTCTATCGCTTCTGTCCTCAGGTCTGTTCTTTTGCTGCTTTGAATGATACCTCATTGTGACATAAATTTAAATTTGACTGAAGTCTAATCTGTGCAGTTCACATTTAGTGATTTTCACATAAAAAAAAAAAAAAGCTTATACGGACTCAAAACCGTGGTTGCAATAATTTTTATTCTCATTAAACATTTAAAAAGGTGCTTATTTTGGAAAAAAAAAAAAAAAAAAAAAAAAAGGAAATGCATGCAATCCTTTTTCAAGTTTGCTTTCAAGCATTTTTCTGTTGCATATGCCAGTACAGTGAGTAGGATGAAAACTCTGGCCCTGCATTCATGCATGTGTGTAACCCAGCAAACACCCACTACTGAAAACCTCGCTCTGTTGTAGAGAGAAAGGTTAAGTAAAAATGAGACAGGGCTTGGAGTCCTCTGTAGCCTTGGAGGAATTTATTTCAAAGACTACAGGTACACAGCATAAAAAAAAATCCCCACAGCGTGATGCAGTACATCAGCTTTTATAGCCCTCTGACTCCATTAATGTATACTGCTATTCTTTTTTTAAGACCCCTGAGATATAGATTTCCTGAGCTCTTTCCAACAAACGCACTCCCTCCAATTTGGTCCTAATCTTTGACAGGACAAAAACTGAACCAAGACTGAGCCACGTCAAGCCAAGCTCCCAACGTGACCTTTGACCTCATGGCTTTACTGTCCAGAATATAATGACCACTTTCCTCTATAGCTATATAGTCTGCTTATAAGCTCCACTGGGCTCTTTAAGAGATGCTATGCTAAAGAATATTTGATTCCAAAATAAATAGATAAAAAAAATGAATTTAATAGAAATAAATGTTTATTTGATTAGAAATAGATTAACTGGATATAAAGATATTTATACTGTATTTCATATGGTACTCCTGAAGGTATGGATGGATGGATGGATGGATGGACAGATGGATACTAAGTCTAGTAGTCAGTAAGTAGAGAATTCTACTTTGTTTTCATGGATTTGCAGGAAAAAAAACTTTTATTCACACTATTTTACTAAGGTCAATGCATCTCATCCAGCTGGTTTGTTTGTCCGACAGCCAGGCTTTACTTTGAGCATATCCATAAATGTAAAAGCGATACGATAGCGTGTGAAAATTAATTTGGTTAGGAATGTTAGTAAATCTGTTCTGATACCTTGGAAATAAAAAGTCACTTTTTCTTGTACTTTCAGTCACTGTTGCTATTTTGCATGTCACAGGTTAGTTGAGTAGGAGGGCAGAAGTGTCTGGAGTAAACTACCTGGTCTGTACTACTCTTGCCGATTGTGCTAGCATAATTTTTGGCATTATCTGAGGAATTGAGCATAACTTTTGCCCTTTTTCCAAAAGTAGCACTGCTAGCATAATATGTATATTTTCTTGACTTAATAGCACAATTTTAGAATAATTCAAGAAAACAAAGATCTCAGCTACTAGAAACGATAGATTACTATTAACAGTTGGTTCCACTCCTATTTTGCGATTGCAATTATTATTATTATTACATTATTCAATGTTAAATTTGTTATCCAGGGCTTTGTCAGAAACTGCATGATTTAGTTTTTACTGTATTTGTTATTTGTTTTGAAACCCAGCGCACGCTGCTAGCGCGCACACAGTTCGTTGTTTACTCGAAATTTGCATACTTCACCATGGTAACTGGAGGCCATTTGAGTGCAAAACCTTACGCAAACTGTGTCACGCTCTGCTACACGCGATGGTTAGCAAGCTATCCGCGGATAGTTATCCACCACACTATCCAGGCTTTGTGCAACCTATTTTTGTTCGCTGGATAACTATCCGCTGGAGAGCAGATTTATCCGCCGTATAGGCCTAACCACCGGATAAAGTTACCCAGGTTTTGAACAACCGGGCCCAGAATGTCAGGCCAGGGTTAATAAAATACATTTTCAAACTTGTCTTGTGAATTGTGAAGATTGTGCACAGAATAATTTTTTTTAAAAAGTAGCATAATTTTGAAAAGCGAGCATAATTTGAGCATAATTTGGGCAAAAAACGAACACTACCACTAGCATAATATGCCACTTCTACTAGCACAATCAGCAAATGCCTTGGCTGCCCCACACCTGAGGTGAGTTTTAATACTGAATCATGTCAAATGCACTGGAGAAATAAAATAACATTATCCTTACGGTGCTGCCAAGATAACAGTGGGTTCTGTGAAATAGCCATATGCTAGCATCTTCAACTCCAACCCCACGGTTATAATTAAACTGCAGTTGGTCCTGGAGGGTGCTTGTTTGCTTACTTAGTAAATACAAGTGACTCCAGGATTTCCATGATATGTGATGTTAGAGCAACAGCCAGGTGTCCTGGCTCAGGTCAAAGGTCAAAGAGGTGCTGTAGAATCCCAAAGAGCAGGCAAACACAGGCCTTAAGGACTCTGAGGTGACGCCATCTGGACCCTGCATCTCTAGATGTGTCTGGGGAGAATGATGGAGCAGCACCACGATCCATGACTGAGGTGGAAGATGAGACAGTCGAGGTGTGACAGGGATGCTGTGGGTCGGGGGATGTTGAGAGGTCTGTTTGGCTGGAGGCGGGAAGGGAGGATGCTGAACTTGTGTGTGAGCTGAACCTATTGAAGAACATGTTAGCTCATTGGCTCTGGTCAGACTTCAATCTATCTGATGCTTCTTTTGCTTTTTCACCCCTGACCACACGTCTCATGGATCATTCTACTGGAGCTTCATTTTTCTTCTTGAGCAGCTTGTTCGGGTCTGTTATTTCAGGTTTGTACCTCACTGTTCTGGCCCGGGTGGTGTTGTCCACACAAGAGTGAATATAGTCTGGCACACACTTATGTTCTGGCTTGTGGCTCATCCCAGTCTGTAGCCTCAAAACACCCCCGCATATTTTTTTTTTGAGCTTTCGAAGACCACCTCCTCACAGTTCTTTTGTTCACAGGTTGCATTTGCACAATGGATTTATGTGTGGAGGAGAGAAAACCCAGATTACTGTTTGCCTTTGCCAAAAGCAGGTTATGCAGAGGAACTGTCTGCATCTCTTGCACAGAATGAATCCAACATTTTATTTTCTCTAGTGGAGGAGTTGACAAACTGTTAAAAATGTTGGAAAGTGTAGCTGAAATATCCTGAGATCCCTGCTAATGCACTGGGGTGTTGTGTTTGTAGCTTAGTAACAATTAAGTCAATGATGTCACACACAGCATCAGCTGGTCGGATGCTCTAAATAACACTGGTGAACTCTCCCTGTATATATATATATATATATATATATATATATATATATATATATATATATATATATATATATACACACCCACACAGAGTCATGGAAAAATGATTAGACCACCATTTTTCCTTCACTTTCTTGTTCATTTTAATACCTGGTACTACTAAACGTCATCATGTGACTAAAACAGACAGAAAAGAAAACACTGAATGCATAAAAGCAGTGTTTTTGGCAGTACAACGCCATAGCTATTGATGTAAAAACTTAAGTGATTTAGGTTATAATCAAGAAAACCATGGAAAATGGTAAGATATCAGCTCTTAAATAAAACTCTTATGAGCAATCTTTGTGGTTATCGTTATGTTTGTCCAAACAAATGTACCTTTAGTTGTACCAGGCATTAAAATGAACAAGAAACTGAAGAAGAAAACAAGGGTGGTCTAAAAAAATTTTTCATGACTGTAATATATATATATATATATATATATACATATATATATATATATATATATATATATATATATATATGGATATAAAAAAAATTTACTAACTATGTAGCAAACTATGAGACTCAAAATGGTGCTTTCAAAGTGTTAAGATTGTGGGATTTTCATTGGAAAGGATAAGAATAAATCATCTCACCAAGAAGTACAAGTATCTTACAAGTCTGTCTGGCTGCTTCTTACTTTTGACACTTAAGTTACATGACACTACAAACAATTCAACAAACGGTGTTTTCAATGAAGGAAGCTATGAAGAAAAAACACAGTTGGATCTGTGTTACTACACACATGACTGTGATATGCTGCCACTATATGTAGCACTTTTCTGGCGGTTAATCTAACTTCTAACAATTTATATTTAATGTATATACAATAATAATGTAACAACATCAAAGTAATATAGTTTCAACAACAGCAGAACCTAAGCTGAAGATTGGGGGGAGGTGGGGGGGGGGGGGGGGGGGGGGGGGGGGGGGGGCAGCTATGACTTTTCCAAGGGCACTAAACAGAAACATGTAAACTGACTAAATATCCTTTAAATTATGAGGTCAAAATTAACCTTAAGGACTCCCTCAAGTTCCTAATCTAATTATAATATCTGTGGGGTGTTTCCATAAGGCATCTACTATTTCTCAGTTCATTTTTGTTCTGCAATACACCAGTGAAAGTCACAAGAGAATAATTAAAGGCTAAGAATTAATTTGCATTATGGGAGATGTTAGAGGTTGCAATAACAAACAACTTTTAGCCGTATCAGTTACATATTTTTCAGCAACCCATGGAGGGGGAGTTTATACTCTTTACTTGTGTCAAACGGAAAAAAAAGGAAACCAAAAAAAAAATCAACAGGTGATTCTGAGAAAACACCAGCTTCATCCTGTCATAATAACTAAGAGAAGTAATGGGGCTTTGTCAAAATTAAGACATCTTAAACTCAGCAGCTCTGAATGAATGATATAAGTAGATAGAATAATACTTATCTCTCATATATTTCTTACAATTCTTTCTGTTGATCCATCCATTCATTATCTATACCCACTTATTCCTGTGCAGGGGTTCACCTGGACAGGTCTCCAGTCCATCGCAGGACCACGTGGAGACAAACAATCACTCATTCTCATTCTCACGGGTAATTTAGAACCACTAATCAACCTGACATGCATGTCTTTGGACTGTGGGAGGAAACCGGAGTATCCGGAGGAAACCCACGGAAGCACAGGGGAGAACATGGAAACTCCACACAGAAAGGCCCCTGCTGAGGTTCAAACCAGGAACTTTCTTGTCTTATGAGGCAACAATACTAACCACCTAAGCCACCTGTGCTGCTAATTATTATCATTATTGTCAAGTTTTAGTGCTCGGTCCAACTCTATCCCAACTTGGCATGGCCCGGTTTTCTCTAAAGGACGCTCAAAAAACTCAGTCACATCTTTTGTTCAGTTTATTTTCAGTATTACTCAGTTTTTCAGGTTAGTTTTAATTAAGTTTTTTAATTAGGTCAGGAGGTGGTACATAGTACATGTTTATGTGACAAATAAAGTTGATTGGATTTGGTTTGATTTGAGATAGGCTGTTTCCACAGAGGGCTGCTTTTATTACTCACTGGGATTTTATTGACAGGTGGTAACGAAAGTTCAAGAGAAAGACACGTGTGCTCCATTTAAATTAAATCTTAAATTTAAATTAGATTTTTTTGATTTGTGGTTCAATGCAAATTTCTCACTACAAATGTGTCAATGCAAGGCGGATTCACATGTGTACCTTTTTATTATTGGGTTTTACACATCAGGATGTTATAAAAAAAAAAAAAAAGAAAAACATCTTAAGTTCAGTGCTGTCATAAATAAAAAACAAGGTTATATTTCTTCAAATCTAGTGAAATTCTTGCAGTGCCTTAATAAACAGTTCTTGGATGTGTTGAACATGTAAAGAAAATTAAATGACTGTGTCTTTATCTGGACTGGTAAAAAAAAATGATTTGTTGAAGGAGAAAAGCAGAATTAGAGAAAGATGGCGATCTGCTCTGTAAAGTCTCGTCATTGAAATACACATTTCTGTTGCAAAACAATCCTTTAGAGAGAGCCGGAGCCCAAAGGTGGAAAAGTGTCTAAAGCAAGTCGTGTGAGATCGATAAGCTTTAATGTGACCCTGGTGCAAGTGCTGATGTGATAGATGCAGAAAATGCACTGTAGATCCTTATCCCAGATACCATCTGCTGCAGAGCCGAGCCACACTGGAGGGAGGCCTTGATGGAAGAAAAAAGATTCTCCCCCAGCACGGCAGCGCGAGCTTAATGATAAAAGGCACGAGAAAAAAAAAAGAAAGATTCTGGAGGAAGGTGAGGTGGCTGCAGAGAACAATAAGAACGGCTATGAGTTTAAAAGTAACAAGTATGGTGTGAATACATTTAAATCAGAACTTAGAAACAGCACTGGCATGGAGGGATTTCAATTAAAATATCTTCTTCACAAAACATAGTCTGCCTGAAGTGAAGCACAATCAATCAAGCTCTCATGGAATCACTGGAGTTGAATTTTACATCCAGAGTTCATTATTTTCCCAGCAGACACTGCAGGGAACGAGGCACAAAAAGAACTAAATTATTTCTTTAAATCAATATTCAACCACCTTTTAAGTTACAGTTCATTCAATGACTTGGATTTGACACGATTTTCAAGAAACATAAAATGTCAAAATGATTATAAAACATTTGGAATATTTTTTCTACTCAAAGAAAGCAAATGCAAATTGTTCCAGTACATTCTGGCTATGGAGCCCCTTTTGGGTCATAATTCAATGAATAAATGAGTCTATTATTATGAAATGCATGTTTATAATTATGAAATATGTCCCATTATAATGATAATGGCTTTGTTTTTCATAAGAATGATTTGAGTGTCAATCGCAGCAGAGAGGGCGGAGCCATTTATGTGATTGGCTGCTCTTTCATTCAGGCATAAGCAACAGAACAGTGAATCCTCAAATCGGGTCCAAAATAGTATCGCCTGATAAATTATCATTTTCGATATTGTCTGCTAACCTGGTCAAGGTTTCCCGTAGCTCAGTCTAAGCTGCCATAGCTACAATCGGACTAGGAGCGCACCTTGATGACGCCACGGCCCGCTGCTAACGGGACCTCACGGCCAAAACTAGTCGATGTCAGAGCGTAGAATGGAGAAGGATCAGCCAATGAGCATGCAGGTCAACCACTGGCCCCGCCCACTGGCAAAATGTCATTATTATGTAAAAGCTCATTCTTAGATAAAAAAAGCTTTTCTGAAATAAACTATTATTCATTAAACTAAGATGAAATAATAAAAACATATTTCATAAAATAATTAAAATTTTTTTTATAATAATGGGAAACATTTCATGATAATAAACATGTATTTCATAATAATGGGAAACATTTCATAATAATGGATATGTATTTCATAATAATAATCCCCCGTATTTCATAATAATACTCATTTATTCATTGAATTATGACCCATATCTGGCAGCACTATACCTGTGAATATAATCATGTGAATAAAATCTGATTTTAGAAGCCAGATTTGCCATTAATGCTGCAGTTGCAATCTAAACTGGTAACAATAGAAATTAAAGTGTCCCTTCAAGGAAATCAATCAAAATGGAAAATGGACAACAAAAGAAGTGCTTCTCTGTCTAGGAGTTATTTAACCTTTTTGTTTTTCTACTAGGTACATTCACTCATCTACACATTCGTACAGCACTCTCTTATACGGTCTTTCAGTCGGTGAGTGGAACCCATTTAGCTCTAAGATGGTTTGTCCCCAACACACTAAAGTATTTGACCCAGAATGGATGTGCATCAGTCCCGCTGTACACATCACATATGGACAGTTCTGCTGGTTATTGTCAGAGGAAAGAGGTTCTGTCTGAGCTCCTATAGATTCAGGGACGGGATAGCAGAGGGAGAAAAACATCTCAACATATTTTGATATATGCAGTTCCATATCAATCAGGATTTGCCAACTGGCTGGTCACATTCCTGTCGCTCTGTGAGTAGTTTGGATATAGAATTAGGACAGAAGAGATAGTAGTCAGTCAGTCGCAGAATGAAGAAGAGGCTGGATGTTCTTAAATATCACATCTTATTTGAGCAGAAATGAGACTGGCATTTATTTAATAGTATTTCAATGTCACAGTTTCTCCCTCTTGCTGTGCTGCTAATGCGTTACATAAACACATTTTGTGTCTGTAAGCATCCAGATTCTTCTAACAATTCTATGCAATGCTTTGTTTATCACACATAAGCAATCACACACCGATAAATACACTGAAGGCAGCGTGGGGAGCAGCATCTTCCATATGTGAACTATGAGGCCAGGAATCAAACCACCAACCTTCCAAAGAAAACGGCTGCCTGCTAAGGAGGAAATACAACTGGCCACCATCAAAGGTCTTTTACTATGGTTGGTGACTGATAAACCTCCATAACCAGTTGTAAAATGATACCAGTTAACTGTCCAGTAAAAATTGATTGATCTTGCTGGTTGCCGTGGTAACCCTGGAGGTGTAGGCGCCTCTTGGGCTCATCTGCTCTGCTGCAGTGGGGACGTGGCCGGTACTGACATGCCCGTGGACTCAGGGCACCAGAACCTGGGCAGTTGAGAATGGTGATGATGGTAATAATGATGATAATAATTACCATAATTATTGTTAGTATTTTCATTATTGTTGGTCTTATTATTATTAGCATTATGTCTATTTATACTATTGTATTATTGTTGTTGTTGACGTGCCGCCGCGGACATAGACGGTGTCGCTGGAGGCCGGTTCGGGAAAGCTAAGCTAAGTAGTCCTGAACTGCTACCCGCGGCAACCACCGCCACTGGATCCGGGCTGCAGCGTCACTGAGCCAGGACGGGAGCCCCCGACGTAGCGGCGGATGGGTCAGCTGACCTGGCAGGGGCCGTCTGGTGACCTGGTGGGGCCCAGCACCGCCGGGGGAGACGACAACGGCCTGGTCCGGTCCGCGTGATGAACCGGGCTCTGGGACGGTCGGCTCCGTCGCTCGCCGGACTGAATGGAGCTCAGTCTTCCCAGAGGAGACGGTTTGGTTCATCGGTGTTTCCTCCTCTGACCTGGAGATATCTCACTGGTCATCGTTATGGAGATATACTGGTTCTAACGGATGTTAACTGTTTTAATGGCTGTTAACGGCTGTTAACTGGAGTTAGCACTCGGACCACGGGACCGGGCATGAAAAGGAGCGCTGGACGCTAGCAGCTCCTTTAGTACACCAGATTTTTCCTGGTGTACTGAAACTTGAATTTTCCCCTTGGGGGATTAATAAAGTATTTTGAATTTGAATTGAATTGAATGGTATTCCTAAGCAGAACTTTTCCTCCTTTTTCTGTTTGCCAGCTTTCTGAACTATATATTTTATTGTTATTTCTCTGTTTGTCTGATGTTTGCATGTCTTACCTTTTATTGCATCACAATCCACCACACTTTCATTAACAGACACCACAGCTTACAAACACTCCAGGAGTCACAATACTGCACACACCACACCATTACTGTCTTGCATGTGCGTCAGAGAGAAAATGAGGAGGGGGGGGGCAGTATATAGTTAGTGATTCTAATTAGATGATTCGAATCAGTTGAGGGACTCTTACCTACCAGCCCCTGGTCCCACCGCCAGCATGGATGGGACCTCACATCATTTCCAGCACCGGGGCTCAAGGGGGCCCAACTATCCAAAGAGATTCAGCTAATTATCTTTCTGCTATCTGTGGACAAAAGTACCCTTTCAGAGTCTCACACAGAGGCTCACATTTAGCAGGTGGAATCATTATAAGCTACCGACATAAAAATTATTCTGAAAACTTCCTTTAAATACAGTCATCTAACAACTCATACAGTAAACAGTATTGTACAATGTAAAGTCCTATTAAATAAAATGATGAGGTTTTTGTTTTCTTATAGGCTGTTGCCTACATGTCTCCTTTCATATGTGTAAATGTAATAGTTTATTAGTAGTTGGACATGCTGATAACACCATCATTATACATTTTCTTTGCTAATAGACATTTAGTAAACAGTAAAGCAAGTACATGGATGCAAATGTTCAGAATATCATCAGAGATGCAGATAATTTAGCCACACCAATTAGAGGCATCATTATCCTGGATTTTGTGTTGAAGATGGAATAGATGATGTGGAGCACAAACAATTGCACATTAAATACAGTCATTAGCGCCATCTTGTAATCCTACTCATCAATATTGCTTCAGTTCATTGAGGTTGTTGGCTTCTGTCTTTGCACAATTCTCTTAAGATCCAGTTACATTATTTCAGTCAAGTGGACTTTGCAACAGGAGACATTGCAAAAGCTTCTTTTGTGGATTTTCTGGTGTTTCAAATTGTTGTTAAGTTGCATGATCTAATGTCAGATAAGCTTTAGTAGTTAGACTGCAAACATCTCCTTTTAATTCTTGTTTAAACCAAGCTATACTGCCATTTTTAGGAAGAATGACACCTATCTTAAGAAATGTTTTCCATTTCTGAATAATCTTTCTCACTGCAGAATGATGAAATTCCAGTCAAGGTTTTATTACTTTCTTCAAAGTCAGAAGTTCACAAACACAAAGATTACTATGTCCAGATGATGACATCACGGCTTTGGAAGCTTCCGGTAGGGTAATCGACAATATTTGAGCTAATTTACGGCACCTGAGGATGTATTTTAAGCCACACCTCTAACACAATGCTTCCTTTAGCGACATTACGGGAAAATTAAAAGAAATCAGCCAAGATATCGGGAAGAGAATTGTGGACCTTCACCAGTCTGGTTCATTCTCAGGTACAATTTCCAGATGTCTGAAGATGCTAGATTCAACTGTTCTCAGAATTATACCCAAATATAAACACCATGGGAATGTCCAGCTATCGTACTGCTCAGAAAGGATATGGGTTCAGTGTCCCAGAGATCAATGTGCTTTGGAGTGAAATGTGCATATCAACCCCAGAACAAAAGAAAAGCACCTTGTGAAGATACAGACTGAATCTGGTAAGAGAGAGTCATTATCCTGAACTGACACAGACTGAAAGGCTACGCATCAAAGAAAAAGCCATTACTTCAAAAGACGCTAACAAAAAAAAGAACAGATTACAAATGAAAAGATTACAGTTTGCGAATCCACACAGGGACAAACACCTTTATTGTGGAGACGTGTCCTGTGATCTGATGAAATTGAAATCAAACTGTTTGACCATAAAGACCATCATTATATTTGCAGGAAAAAAGGAGAAGCTTGCAAGCCTGATGACACCATCCCAACTGTGAAGTATGAGGCTTGGCAGCATCAGATTATGGATGTGTTTTGCTCCAGGACGGACTGGTGGATGTCACAAAAGAGATGGCATCATGAGAAAAGAACAATATGTAGAAATATTGAAGCAACATCTCAAGACATCAGCCAGGAAGTTAAAGCCTGGGCATAAATGGGTCTTCCAAATTAGTTACAAATTGGCTTAAGGGCAACAAAGTTAATGTTTTGGAGTGGCCATCACAAAGCCCATAATTCTCCTATAGAACATTTGTTGGCATAGATTGAAAAGTCGAGTGTGAACAAGGCGGCCTACAAACCTGACTCAGGTACACCAGGTCTGTCAGGAGGAATGGACCCAAATTCCAGCAAACTGTTGTGAGAAACTTGTGAAAGGAAACCCGAAAAATCTTTGACCCAAGTCAGACAGTATAATGGCAATGCTAGCAAATGCTAAAGAAATGTATGTCAACCTCTGACTTCATGTTAATGTCAAAAGTTTAGTCCAATTTAACGTCAGACAACGTGGAAAAAAAAGTGTCTTTTTAAACAGTGAATGAAAAACTTCTAGTTTCAACTGTAGCTTCAAAAATCTATCCCTTTAAAGCAAAGGAGCTACACATCTTTTCCTTCAAAGCAAAGGAGCTACACATCTATCTCTTCAAAGCAAAGGAGTTACACATCTATCTCTTCAAAGCAAAGGAGCTACACATCTATCTACCTTATCCCTTCAAAGCACAAGGAGCCTTCAAAGCAAACATCATCTATCCTTCAAAGCAAAGAGCTACACATCTATCTCCCTTCAAAGCAAAGCAAAGCAAAGAGCTACACATCTATCTATCTTCAAAGCAAAGCAAAGCAAAGGAGCTACACATCTATCCCTTCAAAGCAAAGGAGTTACACATCTATCTCTTCAAAGCAAAGGAGCTACACATCTATCCCTTCAAAGCAAAGGAGCTACACATCTATCTCTTCAAAGCAAAGGAGCTACACATCTATCTCTTCAAAGCAAAGGAGTTACACTTCTATCTCTTCAAAGCAAAGGAGCTACACATCTATCTCTTCAAAGCAAAGGAGCTACACATCTATCCCTTCAAAGCAAAGGAGCTACACATCTATCCCTTCAAAGCAAAGGAGCTACACATCTATCTCTTCAAAGCAAAGGAGCTACACATCTATCTCTTCAAAGCAAAGGAGCTACACTATCTAGCTACACATCTATCCCTTCAAAGCAAAGGAGCTACACATCTATCCCTTCAAAGCAAAGGAGCTACACATCTATCTCTTCAAAGCAAAGGAGCTACACATCTATCCCTTCAAAGCAAAGGAGCTACACTTCTATCTCTTCAAAGCAAAGGAGCTACACATCTATCCCTTCAAAGCAAAGGAGCTACACTTCTATCTCTTCAAAGCAAAGCAGTTACACTTCTATCTCTTCAAAGCAAAGGATCTACACATCTATCCCTTCATTGCTGACATTAGTAAACTGTTCCTGCACAGAGAAGATGAAAGGCCCTGGTTTAGCCTTAGGGGAAAAACAAAATGGGGAAGATTGTTGACGTGCAGAACCTCACGAGAAATTCCAGACTATGTTTTTGTCGTTTCAGCAAAGAAAATATCAGCACTGACGGTTACACAAGTGGCAATTCTGTCTGCTTTGCCTGGATTAACCATAAGAAGCCACTAGCGTGGGGAAGACCGGAAAGTCCCGGATGACCGTGGGAACCGCTAGCTTACTCGTCATGTCCCACGGTACTTGGGTCGCCTCTGACCTCATAACGCTTTACACACCACCGCTTTGAGCTGCTGCTACCTGAGGCAATCTTGACCTTGTAAAGATCCTTGTGTAACTTTTTTCAAAAAGGTGAGTTTAGGCCAAAGAGTTATAATGAAAAAAGCAATTAATAAAAAAAGGAATCAGGCCCTCTATATGCGTGTGTCTCTAACTGCGTCTGCTGGGAGGTGATAAGACCTTTAATAATGAGCGTGTTCTTTCTGTCATCAGTCAATGCACTGTCACTGCTTCAGCCATATTCATTAATTAATGCATTTTTTTTTTCATTTACACACTTGGACCTTAACAGGGACAGAGAGAGAGCAAAAGTGGGAGAGCAAATGAACACTGGTGGATGTAGTCCAAACTCCCTCTTTTTTCCTTTCTCTCCATCTCTGTCTCTCTAACAAACACTTTGTTTTTCAGTATTGAGATTACACTCGGTCATTAAACAAAACATTCACTTTATATATCAGCCTCATAGCAGTCATGTACATTTCAATAAATTGTAAAAAAAATTGAATTAAATATCACTTCATTTCCTTTGAAGTGAGTATGTCACTTCAAGTAAGTATGTCTGACTCTACTCAGTTAATTTCTTTTGTTGCTTTCGAGTGATAAAGTATTGAGTTCCATTTTATTGATCACTCCTAGTACCTCATGTTGTGGCGGTCTGGTGCAGTTTACAGCTTTAAAAAGGCTCACCTATGTCTATAATGTTTCCATGAAGTGTGGCTCAAAAAACGTAAATGGTCTTCAAGTGCTGCCTGAAATAGCTGAAGCGCCTCAGCAAATGAAGAGATAACAGAACCACAAATGTGCACATGCACAAAAAGTGCAAGTACAGGGAAAGCTGACGGCTGAATAAATGAAAGCAAACCCACCACAGAAGCAAACTTCCTGATCGATGGTACAGAATCAGTGTCACTAAGGTGGCTTATTATTCAAACCTTTACATTCTAATAAAAAATACGCTTCTGACATCCATTACTCTTAATGTTCCTTCTTATCAATCTACCCATCTGTCATTGTTAAAGGTGTTTTAAATGCATTATCAAACACATATAAACACTGGAATGTGAGAAAGAACATATTCAGTGTTATAAATACTGAATCATATAAAATCAATGAATGAAAATGGGACAATATTATTGTGATTGACATCCAGCATTACATGCAAAGTTATGAAAATAGATGCTTGGCAGCCTTTTTTATAAAATGGTACTTCATTGTAATGTGTCAAACTAATCCTGTAAAGAGTAAAAACATGAGGAAGAATTGCTACACAGCATGCTTAGATGCACTAATATTCAAAAGACATTTTCAAAAGTAAGATGGATAATAGCACACTGTCACACTTTCTGGGTTTTCTTCTTTGTATTCTTAGTTTGCTCTGCTTTTCTTCAGTTCCTTGTGTCCTCTTTCTTGCTTTACTTTGAAGGTCTGTCTCCCCCCCCGTTGTATTTTAATTGACTTTCTCCTTATTTGTTGCTTTGTGTATTTAAGTCTCGTGTTTCTCTTCTTGGTTGGCTGGATAGTCTGTCGTTTTCCTGCCCTCTCTCTCGCAGTTAACTCAGCAGTTAAGTTTCGTTCTGATTTTTTTAAAGAAATAAATGTCTTTCTGTTGGAATCTCCTGCTCTCCTGCTTTTTGGGTCCTGCCTTAAATTACGACTTTTTCATTGAGTATAAATGTGTCCATGTTTTATCTCTATGGCTCAATTATTCCAAGCTCTATAATGATTCTAAGCACTCCGAGATAAACTTTGGAAAGTACCAGGAGATTTGTGTTTCGCATTAACACAATCTCTAGACAGGGGACATTATCGTCCAGTGCACAGAAGCAGGATGTGATTTAAGAGGATAGAGGGGAAAAGGCTGTAACAATAAGTGTTTTTATGTTAATGTCAAGACTACATGTATTTGGAACATTTATCTGCAAAAGATGTCTCCGTAACTTTTATCATCATCTTCTAAATGCTCCGGAGTATCGTAGCTCCTCTTTTCACTCATAAGCTCAGTTGGTCGTTGTCTAATGTTAGTAGTAACTGCCTGGGGGATCTCTGCAAGAAGTTTAGAGGGAATGTCATTAATCTTTGTCCCTCTAGAACCTGTCTGTAATATTTCAGGGATGCAGGATATGAAAATGTCGTAGGTTAATGTGAACAGTATAAAGAATTCTCTTATATACAGTGCCTTGCGAAAGTATTTGGCCCCCTTGAACTTTTCAACCTTTTACCACATTTGAGGCTTCAAACATAAAGATATAAAATTTTAATTTTTTTTGTCAAGAATCAACAACAAGTGGGACACAATCGTGAAGTGGAATGAAATTTATTAGATATGTTAAACTTTTTTAACAAATAAAAAACTGTAAAGTGGGGCGTGTAATATTATTGGTCTCCTTTACTTTCAGAGCAGCAAACTGACTCCAGAAGTTCAGTGAGGATCTCTGAATGATCCAATGTTGTCCTGAATGACTGATGATGATCAATAGAATCCACCTGTGTGTAATCAAGTCTCCGTATAAACGCACCTGCTCTGTGATCGTCTCAGGGTTCTGGTTGAAGCTCAGAGAGCATCATGGGAACACACCAGGCAGGTCCCAGATACTGTTGTGGAGAAGTTTAAAGCTGGATGTGGATACAAAAAGATTTCCCAGCTTTAAACATCTCAATGAGAATTGTGCATATTAAAATGGAAGGAGTATCAGACCACTGCAGATCTACCAAGACCCAGCCGTCCCTCTAAACTTTCATCTGGAACAAGGAGAAGACTGATCAGAGATGCAGCCAAGAGGCCCATGATCACTCTGGATGAACTGATCTACAGCTGAGGTGGGACAGTCTGTCCAGAGGACAACTATCAGTCCTACACTGGACAAATCTGGCCTTTATGGAAGAGTGGCAAGAAGAAAGACATTTCTCAAATATATCCATAAAAAGTCTGGTTTAAAGTTTCCCACAAGCCACCTGGAGACTCACCAAACATGTGGAAGAAGGAGCTCTGGTCAGATGAAACCAAAATCAAACTTTTTACCCACAATGCAAAACGATATGTTTGGAGTAAAATCAACACAGCTCATCACCCTGAACACACCATCCCCACCGTCAAACACGGTGGTGGCAGCATCATGGTCTGGGCCTGCTTTTCTTCAGCAGGGACAGGGAAGATGGTTAAAACTGATGGGAAGATGGATGGAGCCAAATACAGGAGCATTCTGGGAGAAAACCTGTTGGAGTCTGCAGAAGACCTGAGACTGGGACGGAGATTTATCTTCCAACAGGACAATGATCCAAAACATGAAGACAAATCTACAATCTAAACGTATCCAGGTGTTAGAACGGCCAAGTCAAAGTCCAGACCTGAATCCAGTCCAGAATCTGTGGAAAGAGCGAAATACTTTTGCAAGGCACTGTATATATTAAATAAAAAGTTGACCTTTGATTATTGCTGTTCCAAACTTCGAAGGAAGCTTTACAACTGCTGTTTGTAAGGAGAATAGTCAACGTAAACATCTAGTCCTCTGTGCTGGAATCAACAGCAGAATCTGACTTCAAAACAAATCAGTCTATCAGACAAATATAACCAAATTTAACAGCTGTTTCATGGGAGAAAACAAAATACACACCACTACACAACTCTCTGGGAAGGTGCTGCTAGTTTGGATTGTTTTTGTTTAACACCTTGCGCTGTCATTGGCTGGTGTCCGCTGACCCTCTGTTCAGTTGCACCGCAAAACAACTGGAATGCAGCAAAATAAAATCACACAATAGTAGTAAAAATAGAAAGACTGCAGGGAAATAAATCATCGCAATAGACAGTGGTTCAACAGACATGACTGAGAAAAGGAATTACTTTTTCTACTGTAGAACTGCTTTGGGTTTTTTTTGGCTGTTTTTTTTTTTTTTTTTTTTCACTTTGCGGTTATTATTTTTGAAAAGCGCTGTGTGAATAAACTAAGAAAACAGTGTGTAATTTGTAACCCAGCGAACATGGCATGTCATTAGAGTTAGAACTGAGCTGTGTTTCTGGCCATCTAATGAATTCAGTTTCTGTAATTAGGCTCATTTTTATCTCCAGTTTATTATTTCTCAACCAAACAAGCAACTGTTGCATCAGTATGCTAACCAAGGAACTCTGTTTAGAGCTTTTAAAGGCTTTAAGAGCCTCAATAGAAGTTTACCTGGGGTACATAAAAGGTGCCATAATACCTGATAAGAGAACTGTTTTGCTGGACAGGCTACGAAGTGTAGCACGAGTCCTACATAAGAACAGACACAGATACAGAACACACACAACCTCACCCCACTGTTGTCACTATAGCTGCTGAAACTACACACACACACACACACACACACACAGTACACACCGCATTGTCACAAATTGTTTGAACTCTGTCCAAGTGGTTCTGGCTGCGTTTACTGCTGTTGACTTCTGGTCAAAGCCTCACTATGGGGACAGATGTGGACAAATGAGTCCAAAACAAGCATCATCCACATGGAACACACAACGCTATCAGCACCAAAGACTAGGCGGTGCACGATAACTATCGGGCCGATAACAAGAAATTATGACATCATCCCAATAAGTCCGATATCACGACGAATAGCCCCGATAACATTTATATTTCTGTCAACACAGCAGTGTCTCGCTCCCTCTGAGCCTTGAATGACCGGCAGTGAATGTTATGTTCATGTAACGTCGGCATAATCAGAAAAACGATTACTCAATCAGGAAAATCAAGAATACCCCCTCATGCCAGAAAACAACTCGTTAACTCGGTCATAATTTTAGTAGTTGCTGACTTTAATTGATATTTGCAGTATTTTCCCACATGTTACACATAAAAAAAGAAAAAAATAGAAAAGGCTGAAAGAACGACTAGCAAATGATGGAATGTCGGAATTTACGTTACACCTTGAATGCAGCCTGCAGCACAGCGCTGATCACAACAAACATGGCGGCGTGGAACTTCGTTAAAGTTTCAGAAGAAGATAGTTTGGTGGTTATTTGTGACGAATCCTCCGAGTGAATTCTACGAGGAGGGAAGCACAAGCTTTAATACGTAAAACCTGATCAGCCACCTACAACATAACAATCGCTACCAAGGAGTTTTGCAATCGCGCTAACGTGAGCTGATGGAAGCTAATGCTAACGTGCGAAAGCCAGCAGCAGTCTCTCCTCTCCCTCATTCCTCTCATCTAAAGCTTCCATGAGATTAAAAAATAAAAACTACTAAACCTTATTTACTTTAATTAGAGGTATATTTAAATGGAACCCACAAGCCAAAATCCTTTAAATGTTAATCTTTTTCAGTTTGTAATTCTGATGCATGTATTTCCATCAGTTCAAGGAGCCTTTATTTTTTATATCAGTCAGTAATGAACCTTATTTAAGTTAATGTGAGATATCAAATAGGTTTGTTTGATAGATTTATGAAAATGTTTGAGAGGCTTGACAATAGTTTTTCATTGAAAAAATTAAATATCTGTTCATATAAAAGTCAAAAACTATTTTTGATTTTGTTTATAGTATTGATGTAATGATCTTAGGTATATGTGTGTGTTATCAGTATCGGCCTTTAGGAGCTGAAAGTTATCGGTTATCGGTATTAAAAAACAGTTATCGTGCATCCCTAACAAAGACGACAGCTGGATGATACGTATCTGAAAGAAAAGCCTGTCTGAATAACAACCACACTAGCAAACATTCAACCTTAACATGATGCTACATTGACAGATGTTGTTGAGGTTCGTATACGTCACCTGGAGGACGGCAGGATGCAGAGTTTTAGTAGAAAAAAACCTGCAGGATTTAACCAGATTTACAAAATTAAATTTCTGTGTGCTGCATTTTAAATCTGACTGAGATAAAGTCATCAAACTTAAGCACTTTCCATCAATTTTGACTGATTTTTTTTAATCCAGTCAATTATTCCTGTTTTCATAGTGAATTCAAAGCTAAAACCACCTGATCATTTTGTCAACTTCACAGATTAGTGTCTCAAGTTCTCATTTGATAAAATTACACTTCTAACTTTGCTCTTACCTTTATTATCATGCTTTTTAAGTTATTGGTACAATTAATTTATATATAAACGATCATCCAGATTCATTCATGGGTACAAATGGAAGTGAAGCCAGTTTTATCCAGATACACTTTTTACAGTAATGGACAAGTATATAAAAAAGACGTGTACAGAATTTGACTTAAGCAGACCTTTTCACATCAACCTTCATTTTTGATTGTCAGATGTTTCCAAAGTAATAACTTAGTGCAATTTAAGTCATTTGTAAGATGCATCACATCTCTGTGGAGAATACAACTTTGTGGGTCTGGTTGTGTGTGCATAAATATTTTCTATATCTTCAGCTTTGATTATTTCAAAAAAGAAAAGCAAATTCAGCAAACTTAATTTTCCCTCTTATCCTAACTGTTTATTGTTCATATGGATGGATAAATTACTTTTACAAGTGTTACAAGTTTTCAGTATTTCACAGCAAGAAAAAGTCTTGTTTTAAGATGTTGCACAGTAGATATGCAATATATGCTCAGAGACATCTTTAGGAAAGCTTGCACAGGTATAAAAAGTACTGCGTTAAATATTCAGAGGCGAGTAATGGACTTTAAAAAGATATGAGTACCGTGGTTAAACCCTTCTGTCTTTTTCACACGTCTTCACTAAAAACAGACGCATCTGGACAGAGGAATATTCAACAAGGTTATTCAACAAGTTTTATAGTTGCATTTATCTTTAATGACAGATGGTTCAAACTGTCGGAAGTATTGGAGAAGTGTCTTTCATTACTCACATACGTATACTTTAGAGTGTGCCTTTATTTATTCATCTGTATCGTAAATGTACTTGTTTTCAGGTGACTGATGGGTCAGTTTGATAAAACCAGGGTGAATATGACAGCAAAATAATGAGTCAGCAGGTAAATTTTATGTAAAAAGCACATATGAAAACAGCTTTCAATGAACAAGTGCTATCCAAATAATAAAAGATGGAAATATAAAATAGATATAAAAAAAAAATATGGTATAGATAAAAATAAAAAATGCTAAATCAATTACTTGTCACTACAATTACTCCTCTTTTCCTTTTTTTACTCTTAATGTTCCATTTGTATTTTAATACAATTAATTTTTGATTTAATCTTCTCTCGCTGCAACACTTCTGGCTATAATTGGATTAACATACTCTAATTTACAAAAAGGTTTCTTCCTCTTAAAGTGGAGTTTTTTCTTGCCTCTGTTTGGCTTAAAGGTTTTTTTCTCCCTCTGTGGGAGTTTTTTTTACCTTGCCATTATCCTTGTTTAGGATTCAATATTATAATTTTAGTTAATGATATTTGCTCGGGGGTCGTGATCTGGGTCTCTGTAAAGCGCCTAGAGACAATTGACATTGTAACAGACGCTACACAAAAAAATTTTGAAATGAATTGAAACCATGCGATTAATCGCGATTAAAATTTTTTAATCGTTGCTCAGTCATAGATACATTTAGAGTTATTAAGATTACTTATTACTTATCTCAGGTGTAGTAATCACTACCAACATATCCTTGTAAATAAAGTCAGTTATTATTTATAATTTATTATATATTCTCTTTTGTAGTTATTGTTTGTTTTTATTATTGTTTTATCCTATTCTATTGTTGTCCCTTTCTCTTTTTTATTGCTATTCTAACTTGCTGCTGTAACGATGTAAATTTCCCCATTGTGGGACAAATAAAGGAATATCTTATCTTATCTTAGATATATTGCAAAATTGCACTTCTTATTTTGCTGTTACTTTCTATGTAAGTAGAGAAAAAAAAGCAATATGTCCTTTAATAGCATGAACTATTTGTACTCCAGTGTGTACGAGTTTCTAATAACTGCTGAACTGGACTGAACCACTTTGAAATGAGGGCATGAACTTTAAATCAGGTAAACTGTCAAATATGAATATTACTACAAATAAACTATGAGGTGTTTTGGTCAGCAATGTGTTCGAAGGAACTGGATGAAAGGAAATAAATGTGGGTGTGTGTAGCCGTCTAACTGAGTTATCCCTGAAGCTTTCACTTCACTGTCACTTTAAATCCTCTTCCATTAAAAAAGTCAAATCACCACCATTAATTGACCGCAGTCTGACAGATGGTTATGTAAGCGTTTAAGTGTCTGTCAAGTGTCATACGCTTCCATAAACCAAAGTTACAAAGTAAAATCTATCCGAGTTTTACATAGAGTTTAATCTACTTCAGGCTGACGAGAAATCCCGAAAGATCCGGGTCGGCCCAAAAAACCAGGCAGACGTATTACAGCAGCAGCAGACAAATGAAAAAGTGAAAGAACATTCATCGGGGGCGAGAGAGGGGATAAAATGTTCATTAAGCAGCCTCGGTGCCTGGGGGGGGTACAGGCTGTGGCTCAGTCTGCTGGTTCTGGTCCGGATGGACCGGTACCGTCTCCCTGAGGGCCGCAGATGGAACCAGTGGTGCTGAGTGATGCAGGATGTGGGCTACTCTCCTCAGACAGTGACGAGCCCTCCAGACATCACTGAAGTCATCTCTGGAAGGCAAATCATTCCCAATGATTCTCCCCACCGATTTCACCGCTCTCTGGCGCCCCTAGTGGTGCAGCTGCAGGACCACGCTAGGATTTAACAGGTTAGCACGCTCTCAATGGGTGCGTTTACATGGGAAGTTTAATTCCTCTTTAATTCAGAATTTAAGTTAAATCCGAATAAAAGTTACCATGTAAACACTTAATTCCATATGAAAATGTCAATTCCGAATTAAACTTAATTCCGAAGTAAGTGGCTGGTTTATTCCCATTTTAATTCCGCATTAAGTAATTCCACGGTCATGTTTACACTCATTCCTGTTTAAATTAATTCCCTTCTTTCTGCACATGCTCGTTCTCTTGCCCGTCTGTCGCGATGACGCTTATATTCCGCACTGGGCTTGTTTTCAAAACAAAGTTTTAAAATGGCAGCACGCAGTAAACGGTGTTCAAGAGCAGAGATGATTTATTTAATAAATAGCTTGGAGGAACTGGAAATAATTAAAAGAACAGATGGTAGGAAACATAAAAATTGTGAGCTTTTCAAAGCGGCCAGGTTAAATGAAGGAGGTTTCGCAGATAGAGACGCCACCCAGGTCAAAAATAAGTGGAATGTTGTTGCTAACCGAGTTAGCTAAGTTTGTTTTCTTCCAGTAGATGTAAAGACGTCCCCCCCCCCATCCAATCAGAACCCTTCCCAACCCCCAGACCTAAAGCGGAGTTGGATAAAGCCGAACAAACGTGTTTTCCATGTAAACCTTAATTCGGAATTACTATTTCCATGTAAACTCGAAGGAAAATAGTTTAATTCGGAATTATTTAATTCCTAATTATTAATTCCGAATTAAAAAACATCATGTAACCGCAGCCAATGAAAGAAGTTCACCAGACGTTTCTGAGGAAGGTTGGCCCTCCTCAGCCAGCTCTAAAGGCTGCACTTCAATCAATCAAAACTTTATTTATAAAGCACTTTCCATGCACATAAAATGCAACACAAAGTGCTTCACAAAATAAAATCAGACATAAAACAGGAACAAAAACACATAATAAAAACTCGCCCGTCTAACCCCCCCAACACATATAACTTCACACACACCAAGCACACACACAGCACAAAGTAACAAGTTTAAAGTAACATGAGGATCCAGGTGAGGAGGAACCACCTGTGGGATGCCATCCACACCGAGAGGCGCCACAGCCTGCGACCACAGGGGGCGCCATCCCAGAGACCACCTCAACCCAGATAGACCCACACATTGTGCACCCCCCCCCCCCCCCCCCCCCCCCCCCCCCCCCCCCCAGTCCTCCAGGCTCGAGGGATCTCCAAGACCACACCTCTAACCCTAACCCCTCCCAGTGTGGAGGACCCCCCCCAAGAGGAAACACTGGATCTGAAAACTAAAAGGTCAAAAGACAATAAAAAAAGAATAAAAACAAACAGTAGATACAATTATTATAAAATGGAGATGTAAAAGTGATGGGTTTGAAAATAGAATTTAAAAATGTAATGCTACTAAAATGCACAAAGACTCAAAAATAAACAAAATCATTAAAATCATTACGGATTAAAGACAGTAAGATAAAAGGGCTGCAACAGGCCTCGGGCTGTAGGAATAATGGCTTCTGTGTTTTGTTTCATGTCCTGAAGCAAATTAACGGTAAATTCACTGTTGTTGACATGGAGCCTCAGGAAGGTCCTGGGACCTTTAAAACGCCACTAGAAGAGATGAAACAGTAAAACCCTCCACGCTATATGCCTGCTCTGTGTCCCCAAAATCCAGACTTTCTGGGGGGAGCTGAAACCAAATTTAAGCTTCTGTTGCTCTTATGTTTTGTGCACAAAAAATCTACAGCCTTTTTGTCCCCATTTGTTTTGTAGAGTAGATGAAGAAGACTCAAATTGTAGCCGTTAAGACCGGGGAGGTGCAAACAGATAAAATGAAAAGGAAAACAGCGTCATAGCTCATAAAAATAATTTTGACATACTATAAAACAGGCTTATTCAATTCAATTCAATTCAATTTTATTTATATAGCGTCTGTTACAATGACAATTGTCTCTAGGCGCTTTACAGAGACCCAGAGCATGACATTATTAGTGTAATAACTGTTATAAAGCCTGCCTTACAGTGTTATAGTTAAAGCGCAGTCATTGTTTTAAGTTTTCATATGAGAATTATATGAGTTGATGATTTTTTTTAATAATGTTATAGTTTGGTTCACAACGGCCTAATGCAGTTCATAGACTTTAAACCCATTGTTTTATTGTAATTAAAATTCAGTGTCAGTAATTTATACACTGTAATTTATTCATGGTAGTGGCACCAACGACAGTCACATGACCCCCCCACCCTGATTTTCTGCCATTTTCATCAACCTTATTTACCATATTGGCCTGAATATAGAACAATATTTTATTCTAGAAATCATATTCTCAAAAATGGGATCGTCTTATAATCGAGGTCTAAACTTTTCTATTGTCATTACACATCCGCACCACTAGATGGCGTCGGGAGTGATGAGAGCGACAGTGAGCCCAGCGAGGCTGAAGACCTCTGTGAGTGATGGACTGTAGTATATTTTGATTTATTTTAGCTTTGAATTATAAATATTGTTCTTAAAATTTAATATAACTTAACTTTGATGGTTATGCAGTTATTGACATATTCAGTGTAGTTATTGAAGTACATGGTTGTTGCTTATTCACTGAGTCACAGTCTAAGATTTTAAGAGAATATAGCTTATTACATATTAATATACCTTGATCTTAAATAACATGGAAAAGTTCATGTACGTGAGGCTCCGGGTCAACAAACCCCATGATAACTGGGAAAAACAAAGTTCTTCATGCCATCATGAAAAGCATGAGAGGGGTGAACATTAAACATGAAATAACGTGGGTGACTTAGTATCATTAAATTAATTAGAGTGCCTCCCAAAAAAATAATCTTCATCTGTGATTCATTACACATCCTCCCACAAAATCAGACCGGCAAAGCGAAGAAGAAGAGGCTGATATTCTTTTACCAAATAAGAAGTTTTGGTTTAGGATAAAGATGTAAATGCAAATGAGTTGTCAAAACCTATTTGGATGAATCGGTTCTGAGAAAATGAGAAACAGATGACAATGTTGAGATTATTCTTCCCAGCAGAAGGGGATGGTGTGTATATGTATCCTCACTGAGGGGGAGTGTAAAATATGCTGAGAAAATATTCATAGCTTAGCCGAAGGCTGTAGGATTTGTGTTGGCAAAGGAGCGGGAAACATAATGACGTCAATTTCATATTCACTTATCAGGATGCTCAAAGACAGAAATAAATAGAGAGACATAAAAGGCCTACAGGGAGACTGTGGTTATACAAAAAGGAAAGACTGGGACAAAAATGTATGATTACTCATTACTGGCAGGAAGAAATTATCAAAGTGTTTTAGTAAAAGGGCTCCGTGATGACACACTGGCAGCTACACTGGATATATTCAGCTCATAGCAACAACAGCTGAGGAAAAGATATTTATATTCTTTAATCACGTCGTTCTTTGAATATAAACATAGCTTGTAGCTGAAAGCTAATTGCAAGGCAAAGATAATTGCAACACTCATGTTCAAACAGTATGAACCAACATCTGAAAGTGTTTCAATAAAGAGCTGTATTAATTAATGTATTTTCACCATTCTTCTGTGTGTGTGTGTGAGAGAGAGAGAGAGAGGGGGAGAGAGAGAGAGAGAGAGAGAGAGAGAGAGACAACCAAAACATGCCTTTGGAAGAAGCTTGATATCCTGCTTCTAAAGAGCCAGATTTCACCATCCTCTGGTGAAGAGGTACAATTGTTATTCCAACATCCCTTTACAACCAGAACACCTTTGCTGATGTCATCAGGCTTCCTGTGCTCTCTTGGCGCCTGCAGTGGCGGCTTCACTAGTCAGTGCACCTTTTTTCTACAAGCTTGATAAAGCTCTGACTCCATCAACATTGTACAAGATGAGCAGCGTTGGGAATAACGGCGTTAAAAGTAATGACGTTACTAACGCGTTACTAACGTGATGATTAGCTATAGCTAGAGTACAGTTTCATGCTGAGCCAATCAGTGCCAGAGTTCAGGTAAGTGGGCCCTTACTTGAGATGCAGGAATGGCGAGTCCGGAGCGGTCTGTCGAGGGAAAACTGGCGTTTTCGGGATGGAAATATAAATACTATTTTAACCTCAAGCTGTTGGATGAGAAGTTTGAAAAGCTGCTGCTTTTAAGATACAATCACTGGTTTAATGGCTGGATGAGTGTCACTTTCTCACAGAGCTGCTGGTTTAACAGAAGTCAACAGAAGTTGAAGAGTATCTGGATGTTTAGGATCTAATGTTGGATTTATTTGTCCATATCTTTCTTTTCAGTTCTAATTTAAAAGAACAGTCATTGAAAAATTATTAGACCATTTTTTCTTCACTTTCTTGTTCATTTTAATACCTGGTACCACTAAACGTCATCATGTGACTAAAACAGACAGAAAAGAAAACACTGAATGCATAAAAGCAGTGTTTTTGGCAGTACAACGCCATAGCTATTGATGTAATAACTTAAGTGATTTAGGTTATAATCAAGAAAAACCATGGAAAATGGTAAGATATCAGCTCTTAAATAAAACTCTTATGAGCAATCTTTGTGGTTATCGTTATGTTTGTCCAAAAAAATGTACCTTTAGTTGTACCAGGCATTAAAATGAACAAGAAACTGAAGAAAACAAGGGTGGTCTAATAATTTTTTCCATGAATATATTGTTAAAATGTTTACTTTTTGTTTTGAGGAAAATACTTGAAGTAGGCCTACAGTATGTCCCAGTTGTCTGTAGCTTTGTGAAAGTTTGACCTTCTGAATTTATAATACAAGGAGTTGAAAGCACTTTATTGTTTAACTAAATATTAAAAATCTAAATAAAGTACCGTCTATGCTGTACTACTCTAAAAAGTAACGCAATAGTTACTTTCTCTGGTAACTAATTACTTTTATGAAGGAGTAATTTAGTTACTAATTCACTTACTTTTTGGGGAAAGTAACTAGTAACTATAACTAATTACTTTTTTAAAGTAACTTGCCCAACATTGAACAAGATGAGTGACATATAGCCAACAACCAAGTACCTACAATGAATAAGGCAGATCAGACAAACTGTATAAAATGGGCGGTACGATTTGATATACAGGCTTTAAACTGTAGACAGTTAAAAACCACAAATATATAAATGAATCCACATACTTACTTTGACTGTATTTCACCAGATGCTTATAAATGTCCTTACGTGGATCTGCATGTGAAACAGACCCCATGGTGGAGTTGGAATAAATAGCATATTGCAAAAAAATACCTTAACCCTTTTTCAGTTTATAAAAATTTCCATTAAACGGTTTTCCAGTTTTACTGAAAAAACAATGTTTGGTGTGAAAATAGAAAACAACATAAAGCAATATTCGTATCTCCAGTGAAAATAATTAATGTGTTTTTTTTTTGTATCAGGCTTCATGATTCACTTGCTTTTTCTTTTACCCTTGACATTGTTCAGTTGTCGTTATGCCACACAAAGTTTGATGTGACTTTACTGGCTGAGAAAGTGGGTAAAACTTTGCCATGGCCTAATACACAAGTGGCACAGATACAGAAGTTTTTGGGCCGCTGGCTCCCAGTCAGTGTTTGTATTGTCTTTACACCGAGGCCAAATGTGGCCAGTATGTAACCGAGCCAAAGTTATCCACAATCTGGTCCAACAGATTCGACAAACAAATCACATTAGATTCAGGTTCAACAAAATGGGCAATTTATATTCAGTATTCAGTACCACCTCATATATATATTTATATATATACATATATATATATATAGTCCTATTTTGATCTAATATATTAATATACTCATGCAATGTGTTTTTAATGTGGTTTTCACATGTTTTTTTTTTTAAGTGCTATTTGATTCTGCCAAAGCATGAAACCTCAACCAACCGAGGCCTCTTCACAGCTGAACTGTTTCCATAAAACCATTATAAAGGAACCGAGCTGTTCCTGTCAAATTACTTTTGTTTGTTGCCATCTTTATAATACTAAATTTATTCTGAAAATAAATACATACTGAATTACTCTTATACAAGACGACTCAGTAATGCCATGTGTGTTTGTAGTTGCCAATGTGACCGTATTTGTGATGTAGACGTCCAGACATGCTGACTCAGCGATACTTTCATGTCAGTCATGCACACTTTGCTCATCTTCAGTACTTTACATAATACCATCTCTATTCCTGTCTGTCTCTCTTTCAGTGAAAAAAAGATTTGATATTACTATGAATGATGAATAACACAAAAAAAAAAAAAAAAAAAAAGTGCGTGACGTTTGACATTGCAGCTTGAAACACAGAGACCTGAAAAATCTTCCTGGTTATTATAATGAGACCACAAGAGAGCTGACCTTTTAACCAAATCAACATATGGCAAAGTACAACTGCCCGTCTCTGTCTGGTACACTCACTCACACACACACACGCACACACACACACACACACATAGAGCAGACTGCTAGTGTGTGTCTCTCTGTGTGTGTGTCCATGGGAGGGTCGTCTCTTTCTCCAATAGAGTCCAAATGTCCTTGCAGTGACACATAAAGTGAAACAGTTTTTATGAATGAATACATTTGATCAGCCACTTTACTCCAGGTCCAGTAATGAAAGTAAAAGTTTTAACACATGGCCCTTTTTTTATGAATGAAGCAAACATTGTCCCTCATAAGAATCTTTATACAAATATGTGTCTGCATGTTTGTGCTCAAGTGGACAAGAACAAACGGCACCACTTATGAGGCAAATTGCCAAATGGAGCATATTGCAAGTCTGTGCATATGTGTGTCTCTTTGAGGTGCCCCAGAGGTATCAAACATTAGCAGACATGCCAAAATGAACATATTGCAGATTAGGATGGGGCCTGAGTGATCATTTGGCAACAATGTGCTTTCGTCGCCACCGGGGAACAGAAAACAAAGATGTTTTACACCCAGTTTTTTTTCTTTTTTTTTTTTTGAGAAAAAAAGTAGCTGCATAGATTTCTGTTTTTGTCTTCATGCAGAAAGACATACTTGGTCTAAATTGTCAAATTGATTGATTTTTTAAATTTTCATTTTCTTTTACCTTGTCGTCAAGTTTTACATTACTTAATGTCTGCCGGCGAGTGTTTAATTAGCTGATGGAAAATCTAAAATGTCTAAATATATCTCAATGTATATATATCTCCTGATAATCATCAACTAATTACCCCGATGAAAAAGTCTGAAGTCAATCAAGATTCTCAGATGTTTTACATTAAAATAACATTTCAATATGGGTGACATGACATACATGCCGAGGCTGAAATCATTAGACAATAGATGGATTTAAAAAAAATGAATAATTAATTAATTCATGTAATTATTCCATCCATCTATCATCTATGCCCGCTTAATCTTCTACAGGGTCACGGGGATCTGCTGGAGTCCATCCCAGCTCACTTCAGGTGAAAGGCAGGGGTCCACCTGGACAGGTTGCCAATCCATCGCAGGGCCACATATAGACAAACAATCATGCACACTCACAATCACTCCTACGGGCAATTTAGAACCACCAGTTAATCTGACATGCATGTTTTTGGGCTGTGGGAGGAAGCCGGAGTACCCGGAGTACCCGGAGTACCCGGAGGAAACCCACGGAAGCGCAGGGAGAACATGGAAACTCCACACAGAACCAGGAACCTTCTTGCTGTGAGGCAACAGTGCTAACCACCAAGCTAGTAATTATTCCTTTTTTTTCTAAACCAGAAATAACATAATTTTTAAAGAAATTTTAAAATGACCTGATCAGCAGTGAAGAGACAATAAAACAAGGGTCATGCAATTCTTCTATTTGTTCCAGTTTGGAGCCTTACTGCAGCGTTATGTACAATCTGAAGATGATTTAAGGCTTTTTTCTTCAGATTAGGGATGCACCATGATATCGGCACGATATCAATATCCTCCAAGAAGGATTAAAAAATTAGGCCAAGAAGCTGAGTAAGCTCTCCGCTAACAGCTCCGGGTGACGGCTGGTACACGACTGAGCCGAGCTGCTCACAGAGATCATTTCAGGACTCCCCCAGTTGGAACTGTGCTGGGACTTGTAGTAGATCATCCGGGACTTCTGATCTCTAGTTGCTTTGGTGGTGACATGAAATGACTGCTGTGGTTAGCTAGCTCTGCTAAGCTTCATCCTTCATACTCAGATCCTTCCAGACCAACCACAGCTAGACAGTCTGCTACTTCAAACAACACATGATCTGTTTTACACTTCTGAGCTGTTTAGTCTGGTTTTTCTTCACAGCTGGGAAGTCAATATAATGCTAAGCGCTAAGTTTCTAAAATGATCACACCAATGGCTAGCTCTTAATCAAATGGTAGAGTTGTCATGGAGGTAGAATCTATCGATCCTGAATAAATAAATAAATAAATGTTAAAAGAAAATCAATAAAATAGTTCTGCATCAGAAGCAGAGGTGGATTACATCAGTTTTGTTTTAAGAATATCAGCAGATCAGATATCAGCAAATATCCAACATCATGCACCCCTAGTTGAGATCATTAAAAAGTGTGTTACAGTAGTCTAAAATAAATTAATGCATGAAAATCATTTCCAATTCAGAATTTAACATCAGCCTTCTTAATTTTGAAATGTTCTTTAAATGGAAAAAGCAGTTTTGGACCACCAACTCCAAATGACTGTCAAAGAACAAACATAATACTTAAATTTCTCAGGTTCATCTGTACAGATGAGGTAAGAGCCAAAGTAGAAATAGAAGAATGAAGTAAAAAAAAAAAGAAAGGGGGTGCACTCCAACTTTTTTGCTTATTAGTTTGTATTTAGTGGAGAGAAATTCAATTTAGAAGGTGGATTTATTCATCAAAATGAACCACAACAACCACAAGCATCTAAAAAGGTAACTTTGAATGCATATTACCTTTAAGAAACATTATTTTGCAGAGATTTATCCATTAACTTTTATGATACTTGTGATGCATACTTGAATTTTGAAAAGGTTATCGTGGTTCTAAGGTTTTCTGTTGTAAAGCAAAGGTTTTTGGCCCCGAAGTCACTCTCTGTGAATATTTTGCCAGTCACGGTCAGCCTGGCCCAGAGGCTAAAAGGCAGATGAATATCCAAATGGCTTTGAGTGACTGAACTTATTAGGCAAAATGAGCCTGGAGCCATATTTAATTCAGGAAATATTCGAACACTGTAACCCAGTGCACTGACAATTTCCATTTAATCTGATCAAGATCCAAGAATAGAAAGTTTGAGGTGTGCATGAACATGGTAAGCTTTGTGTGAAATTCTAATGATGATAACTGAATTGGAATAATGATTATTCAGCCAGGCAAATAAAACAGAGTGTGAGTGTTCTACAAAACTAAAGTTGCACCTTTAACGCAATATCACATTCAATATTAGCTAATTAACTTCATCAGAATACATAGAAGTGCTGAACTGGTCCAGATCTTTCACCAACAGAAAACATTTGGCACATCATTAAAAGAAAAACTGGCAACGAAGGATCACTAACCATTAATATATATGCAGACAATTGTTAAGAAAAAGAAAAGTCTTAGAAAACATATCAAATGTTGAAACTATGTTCTATGGGTAATAAAATATGGCTTTATGCATTCTGTTTTTATTTGCATTTTGCAGAGCTTCCCAGCATTTTTGGATTTGGGGTTGTAATTTCAGGAGTAAAAAGTAGAAAGTAGGAGTAGTAAAAATAAACATTTGGTTTATTATTAAATTGTACATTGAAAATGACATAACTGGTTTAGACAGTTTTGCAATAAGATTTGAACATTAAAACGAACCTGTCCAGTGCTGTAAAGGTCTAGAGGCATCGACCTTGACTTGTTAAATAATAGGGCTGATAAGTTCAGGCACATGCTCACACAGAGCAACTGTCTTGTTTCAAGCAGAGTTAAAATAGAAATCCTGTCAAATGTTTCTTCAGAGACCATCACCGGTCTCTCAGGAGCGGTTGGGTCGCTCCACAAGACAGGCAGATGAGTCAGAGGTGATGTGAACCTTTTCGTCACCCCCTTTAGAGAGGGCACATAAGACGCTGCTAGCTTCAGAGAAGCCGGGGCATAAATATATGCACATCCATCCATCCATCCATTATCTATACCCGCTTCATCCCCAGAAACGGGGAATTATATGCACATTTAAGTGAAATGCTTGATGAAATTCAGGACACAAATAAATAGACCCAGGTATTACAATTAACATCTAATCTTAGAGATTATATGCAGAAAAAAGTCAGCAAATTCTTGAGAAAGAAATCTCTACTTCAGAGTGAAGTTAGTACATTCAAATGTGTTACATATTTACTTATATTAGAGCACTTCCTCGGCTGTAAACGCTTTGGTTTTCATGCTGAACATCCAGCTTGATTTCTAATACACTTTAATAGGGGTCAATGCAGCTGTGTTCGAGGAAAATGCACGTACGCTGCGGGTACTCAATCTCTGCTCTCAGGTCTAATAAAACGCACACACACAGCGCTCTGTGGTTAATTCTGTCTCTAGGACTGACTGAATCAGGTTAGAGAAAGTAATTAACTCATAATAGCCCAAACCACCCTGCCAATTACCAAGGTTTGTGTGTGTGCGTGTGTGTGTGTGTGTTAGCGTACTGGTGCTCAGTGATTATTGTGCTTTATTTAAGTGCGTGCGAGTATTTATGCAAGCAAATTTATTTGGTTTGTGTATATACACATGAGTGCACTGGTTGTGCTTGTGGGTTTTCCCTTGTGATACTTCTGTGTGTGGCTAACTTTATAGATTTTTTTTTTCCTTAGTCTGGGTATATTGGGAAATTAGTGTTACAAAATTAAGTGTGATTGCCCTAAAGGCCTTTTCCATTATTACTTAATACTGTTTGGCCAGTCTGGCATTGGCTTCCACGGGGCATGAAGGCTAATAGTAGCTCAAGGAAAGAAAGGGGGAAAACAAGAAATATATAAACAGAAAAAAAAAATGAATCAAGGAATATAAGAAGAGAAAGTTAAATTGTCATTCAGCCAGAGGATCTGTCAACGAGTCAGTCAGCAGAGCTGTCAGTCTCTCTGTCAGGGTGGATCAGGGCGCCCTGCAGCAGCAGAGGCCGGTCTGTTCATCTCCGTGAATCAGATCTCAGCTGGCGTCGGGCTGTTTGCCGCCTGCTGTCAGTCACTTTCCAAAGCACAACAGCTTATTTTTCTGCAGTGATAGCAGGCATGGAGACAGAGAAAAGAAGCTGGCTAACACACTGTCCAGAGTTCATCAATCAAACGGTGCTTTTTGCATTTATGGCTGAACCTCAAAGCTGCGTGAGAGCTGGACAGAGATAATTCTGGAATTAATTCCAAAAGTATTCATATAAATGCTCATATCTTTGCAAGAAAAATGACCCCCTGGTAGTTCTGGGCGATATGACGATACATATCATGGGGACAATATAAAAGTGTGTATCGTGCCATTTCTCTTCTATCGTTTCTAACCTAATTTTATTAATTATTACAGCAATTATGTAATTAAATAACCTGCAACGATAAATTTGATAGAATCATATCTACTTCTACAAAGTAGCCTTTTATGTTTGCACTTTTATTCATGGTTAATGCCTTAAACAGAGTTCTCTTCAACCCCGATGTTTACTTTAGACACTTTATATTGGTTTGCAAACTTTGCACTACAAGGTTACAGATTTCAGAAAGTTGAAAAATAATTTGTGTTTATTTTTTATAGCTGAACTTCAGTGCAAAAATGTGTTTTTCCTCTCAGAAACTGTTGTGCACTTTAAAAAAAATGTGAAAGCTACTGTACCTCTGTACCTACCTGTTTTTGCTGCACTAAAATGTATGTTTGTGACAGTTCAGCTAAATGTCCTTTCAAAATAAAGTTGAAAAGTAAGCAATGAAATTTTTGTCAAACTTTTCAGAGAATAACTGTAAACATACTTTATTATGGTATATCGTGATATATATCGTTATCATGATATAAAATAGTCCATATCGTGATATATGATTTTTTCCATATCGCCCAGCACTACCCCCTGGTATGAAGACCAGAGTCCACAAAGTAGAATTTTCTTTTTTTTAAAACAATGTCTTTATTAATTTTCCTTTGCACAGACAACAGTGTTCTTATGCAATATATTACACTGTAAACATCTTTTACCTTAACAAACCATCAAATACCACCCACCCCACACACAACCATTTGTTCTCTCTTAATATCTCAATTGTGTATTGAACAAAATCAATCACAACAAAGCTATGTCACAGTGGATACAAAATATAATTCACTGGTACCTCTTGAAAAGTAAATATCTACTATATAAGACAAGAGAAACCTCATTGTATCAGATGCTTTGAAATAGGCCTCCATCCCCAATTAGGGTCTGTCATTGCACATTAACCTACTGTGGGTTTCTCTCCTGTAGAAACTTTCCTATATCACCTTTTTTAATAAAGTCGCTAAATGGTTTCCATATTTCTTCATACACCTCCAATTTGTTTTTCAAAATGTATGTTATTCTCTCCAATTACATACATTGTGCCATGTTCTCGATCCAAACACCAACTGTAGGTGAACCAGTTTTTTTCCAGTTAAGAGCAATCACCCGTTTTGCCTGCAGTATAGCAAAGTCAATAAATGCATATTCTTTGGTTCTCAGTTTCAGGTCTTTTGAATGCATGTGTAGCGGGATCATATTGGAGTTTAGTGGAATGTTCACTGATAAAATTGTTGCAATTTTATCAATCACCTCCCTCCAGAACTTCCTGGTTTTGTCGCATTCCCAGATACAGTGTATACGTGTTCCCTGAGCTTCATTACATTTTAAACAAGTGTCGGGTATATTGCTGTCGTATTTGTTCAATTTGACAGGAGTTGTTTAGGTCCTCATCAACCACTTATATTGGATTGCACAAACTAGAAAATTTGCATGGAGCTTTTTTCACTGTGACACCAAGTCATGAGCCACATGTGTTTTAACTGCTTACATGGAGGACGGACAACGGCTCAGTGTTTTAGCTTTTATCCCCCCCCCCCCCCCCCCCCCCCCCATCAGCAAACCACTGGTAAATGACACAGCAATTTAGGAATCAGTCATTGATTGAGGCATTCATTCAACCAACCTGTCTACTTAAACAGTCCATTTTTATTTCTCTATTTCTATTTCCTCCTTGGCGGCGTTAATACACTGAGCGTTGAACATGAGTGACAAAGTGACGACTGCAACCCAGTCAGAGCTGGTAGAAAAACACATCTGTTATACTCGCTTTCTGACCTTTTTACTGTCGGATTTTGCTTTCTGTAGTACATTAAAATCATTACACACACCCGTTACACACACACACACATTACAATTACAATCCAGAAAAAGGTTGGTAAAGCAAAAGAGAAACTGAACTGTATAGAACTTTGCATCATGAAATCATGTATATATGTTTTAAAGACAGATGGTATTTTTTTTTTTTATTTGAGCATTACACCGCCTAAGAGTATGTAATGACACACACACACAGTCACACACACACACACACACACACACACACTCTTTCTGTAGTTGGCAGGGGGCATGTGTTGGTAACAACTTGAAGCTGTTTTTAATTGAAGACACCCGAGGCACGCATAAACACACACACACAGATGCAGACATACACACTCTTATTTAGTTATACCACCTAGGGCGAGTCTTCTACATAACATCTGTCCAACATTTATCTGCCCTGACGCAGCCTCTCAGTAAGAAATAGATGAGATGGAGGCGGGGATGGGAAATTAAGAGGATGATGCGGAGGAAGAGGAAATGAAAACAGTGGGAATAACAGAATGGTTAAAAGGCCGACGTAGAAAAGGTTGAGGAAATAAGAAAGGTGAAGAGGAGAGGGTGATAATGATAAATGTGAGAACTAAAGAAAGGAAGGGCGAGAAGAAGAAATGATGAGGATGAAGGCCATAAACACACAGGGTAAAGAAAAACTGGGCAAAGATGAAAGATCAAGGTTAAGAAAAGGAATTATAAAGGCTCAGGTTTCACTGCTTTGGTGGAAGTAGTTGGAAGGAAAAAAGCCTGTAAAACAGGAATAATACATTTCATGCTCTGCTGACTTATTACCCTTATGTTTTGAAAAGATGTTGGTGCAATGGAAGATGCTAATGCTAATATTAAGTCATTTAAAAGGTCTGTCTTGGTGGACTATTTAGTTCAGGGCAGGGGAACACTTGACACATTACTTGTCATTAGTTACGAGTTATATTATTATTAATATTATTATTATTATAGGTCTGGAATAGCCCCCACATCATAAGAGCTAGTTGAAGTAGCTAATGTCACATTGTGTCATGGTCTGGCGCAGCCATGACGGCCATTTTGGTTTCCTTTTATGTTATGTCTTAAGTTGGCGTCAATCCCTGTCTTTTGTGTTACCTGTTTCCTGTTTTACTTTGAAGGTCTGTCTTGTCTCTGTTGTTTTCAACTTTGCTTCCTTCCCTCTTGTTATCCTGATTGTCTGCACCTGTCCCTCATTGGTTCCCTGTGTATTTAAGTCTTGTCATTTCCCTTGTCTTTGTTGGTGCATTAGTTGTACTAAGTTGTACTAAAGTTAAGTTTGTGTTTTTGTATTTTGCTTATTTTGAACTTTTGGATTTTGTGTTTTTGGAAAATTAAACCCTTTTGTTTGTACTCCTGCTCCTGGGTCCTCCCTTGAACACTGCAAATGACACATTGTTAGCATTGTTCATCCTTGTTATTCTATTTTTCCTTCATAGTTTTCTTCATTAAAACCATTCATTTTCAAATGATATTTAATTCCAATTTGGAAGTTGTGCTGCTGAATAGATCACCGCTGTTACTTCTGACACCTTTTAAACATCTGTCATAATGCCTAACCATAGGAAGGAGAGAGTTCAATACTTATCTATATGGATTGAAATTTTAAAAACCCAATAAATACCAAGATTGAGACTCCAAATCCCTGATGAGCTCAAGAGGAAAGGTGGATGTAGAGAGAGAGAAGGAGGAAGTGTCAACCTTTTCCCCCTCAGGAAAACAAGCTTGTAATTTCTTGTCATAAGCTCGGGGCACTGACTCGGACACATCCAGAGTGTAAGCAATGCAATATGTGCTTTTCCAAGACGTGGTGGCAGAAGGACATTCCTGCCTCCGGTGCTTTCTGGACCGTACAGGCAGACAGAGATTGGAAGTGGAGTGGCAACAGTAAGGTTGGTGGAACAGATGGTGGAAACCAGGACATGCTACTGTGAAACAGCATCTCTGCAGCCTGGATGCTGAACTGTTGGCTAGAAGTCTTCTTCTATAGACCTTTTCGGGCCAGCCCCCGCAGAAGTACCCCGTCCGTCATTGACGTACTGTGTTTGTGCCACAGAGCGACACTTTCACCAGCTCGCAGATTAACCAGTGTTTTTCTCTTTCTACAAATATATATTTTTATAATGTCGAGTCGGCCGAGTGGGAATACATGTTCCGTCATAAACTGTGCCAACAATGGCGTGAAAATTCAACAATGGAAGAAGAAAGTATGCGAAATACACAAGCCTTTACTGCACGAAGACTGCCTTGTTTGCAGAACAAGAAGTTAGGAAGACGTGGGTGAAAAATATCAACAGAAAGGACTTTGTTCCAAATGAATACAGCCGGGTGAGTTTTCGTTAACATTCAATCTCGTACTACTCATAGTCTCGCTGAGAGTCCCGGACGATTCTGGCCGAAAGAACAGCAGTATGAGGCAACTGTAGCCCTCGGCGCTAGCACAAGACTATAAATCAATGAATGAATGAATGAATTAGGAGAATGATTAAATAAATTAAATATAACATTAACACATAGCCTAATTTACCGCTAGCGTTAATGTTACAGTAGCATAATCTTTATGGCTTGTTGACGCCAGCGTTGCATTTTTCACATATTCCCACAGTTTTTAGTGTTTGATTATGGGAATAGATCATGCTATTTCCATAACCAATCATTAAAAACAGCGATAAACTACCTTCATCTGTAACTGGAGGCCACTGCCTAACATCATCAATACAAGACATGTCTGCGTTATCAGTAACAGATGCTCCACGCTGCTGTGTTTGGGTTACTAGGTGGAACACCGCACACTCCAGTTATGGCGGGGCCACTAGGGGGCGCATGTCCACAACTTTTAGGTCGAAAAGGTGTATATTATCTGCAGAGAGTTCACCAGTGTTGTTTCTGTAGCAGGTTTATCCTCCTATTCGCTGCTGCCAATGCTGTGTGTGGCCTCATTGGCTCAGTTGTTGCTAAGCTACAAACACAACACCCCAGTTCATTTTGTGGTGATAACCAGATTTAGGCCACGCCCCCCTCCCTCTGCCAGTCAGGTGAAGAGGCAGGTGGAGAGACCTGAACAAGATCGGAGTGAGGCTGTGGAAGACATCATAACTTATTCGAATGCCAAAAAATCTCATCAATCTGCCCTTAATCGCTGTAAACCTTTTCCCTCTGGTGGCCCATTTGCTGTACCTGAACACAATGTTACTGTGATTAAATCATGAGTTTAACCCGAAACTGGGTTTGAGTTGAGTGTGACTGCATTCTCAACAAACAAGCACAGGTTCATCTCATTCAAACTTTAAACTTTCTAGAAGCCAGACATAAGAGGTTGAACTTGGTTTTCTATTTGTTAATGAAACCTTTTACCAACAGCGAAACAAGATACGACATACGACATACAGTGCAAGACCCAAGATACAAGATCCACTGTTCTGACTCAGTCAATTTTTTTTGAGTAAAATTAATTTCAAATTCAGCAAAAACCAAATAATAAAAAAAAACAACTTTGCTGATAATATCTACAGATTGCAAAAATAAGAGGAATCCACTGAATCGAGTCATCATCATTAATGTGTTTGTAAAAGAGCTGATGTGAAGATTTTCTCTCAACCATCCATTCAAGCGCTTATCCGGCTTCTGCTTGAATTATGGTTTTGATATGAACTGACACCTTAAGTTACATCGACTGACAGGACATGAAAGGGCATCCCCACTGCCTTTATGAGCCCTGTTTCACTCAGCTACAAGGTCCTGCTGAAAAATTTAACGCTGCCCCTGGAACTGATGGTGCTGACGGAGCTGGCAGTGCATTTGGCCGAGCCATCATTGCACATCATTTTTAACCTGGGTTCTGCTTCTGCCTGTGTGTGTGTGTGTGTGTGCGCGCACGTGTGTGTGTGCGTGTGTCCATGTTTCTGCTCTGTGCTGATGAATGAATGTGAATGAACATGGGCAATAGCAGAGAGTATTTCTTCTGTTGCTATTTAATTTACGGGCAGCAACGTGTACGGGCCTAAATTAAGGAACATATTAACGTAAATTGTGTGTAAACTGTGATACGTGTTTCTTTCTGTTAAACAAATTACCAAGCATGTGTTTTTTTGAAGGGCACAGTAATTGAGATCAAGATAACTGTGCTGACCACAGCGCCGCAGGGTTTAAGGAGCCATGTGATCTCATATAGCCATTTAACTACCAACAATGCAACTGTACCGTACAGTTGCAGCCTCTCATTACATTATTGGGAAAACTACATAATATATTACTGTGATTATTCTACACATGACTGTCAGCTTCACAGACATTGTCAGTTTCAACTTTATTTGTTGCATTGAGACGGAAAACCAAACACTGTTTGTTGGGAAATTGATGGGTTGAGTAGCTGCATGCTGTGCAACCTAAAGAAAGTCCTTTAACAATATAAGTTTTTGGTAGGGCTGGGCAAGTTAAGGCATTATTATCGCGTTAACGCATTAATTTATTAACGCCGACAAATATTTTATCGGACGTTAACGCATGTTGCTCACATGCTTTTGTTTTGAAAAGTCTGTTACTGGCTGCTGCTAAACCGGAAAAGAATTGGCAGGTAGGCTAAAAACGGACATGGAAGACGGTAAAAATCCGTGTACTTTACAGTTCAGGTAGCAACTCAGGTAGCAATATTAACAATTCTGTCTGAAAAAAAAAAAAAAATCTGGACTGCAACAAAAATTTGGCGTCATTCCTCCATGTTCCATCAGATCTGCTCCATGTGTTCACTGTCCTGCTGTTCTCTAGCTGGTTACTGCAGTGCGGCTCCATCTAGTGGCACAGATGTCTAACGACAACAGAAAGTCCAGTCCTTGATTATAAAATAAATTCAGTCCTGTGGTCTAAAAGTGAAATATATATTAAAAAACAGGCATTTTTTTTTTCGTTTTGTTGTGTTAGATTAAAATGAAAAATGTCATAAAAAGTCACTTTTTTTTTTTATTTTTGATTGACAATTGAAAATGGAAAGAATGAATGATACACGGATTGGTAAAGTTACTGAACTTTAACATGGACATTTTCATTTTAAAGTTCTCCCAGATGGAGGATTCAACAGAAACAAGGTTATTTGTAACAACTGACAAGTTGAACTCCCCGTTAAAAGTTTCTGCTGTTACCTCAGAAATGACCTGTTTTAATGTTCTGATTGTGCTGAGACACAATCATTTTGTTGGATTTTGTTTGTTGCCTTTTTTTATTTTTATAAAAACAGGATGACATTAATGCCCCGGCAGTGGCAATAAGCTTTATTTTATTTTACATTTTTTAGATGAGATTTACACTAAATATGTGTTACTGACAAGTGCTGATGTTAAAAGTGTTTGAACAACAAATGTTATGGCACTAAGTGACCTTTACACTACTTTTGAATTCATTATTTGATTTTGCGAATACAATGCGATTAATCGCGATTAAAAATTTTAATCGTTGCCCAGCCCTAGTTTTTGGACGATATAAATGAAATAAATTCAGTTCAGTTCATGCATTTACATTAAGCTATTTCTGTGAGCTAAACATCCAGCAAGCATGTGTGAGTAACAATCAGCCATTGATCTATTTCTGTGAAGGTCCTAACAACAGTGATGACACTGAAGTTCCTGGGATTTAAAAGAAGATTCTTTAACACAGCATGTTCACGTTTGCCTGTGCTTGGGTTATCCAAAATGACTGAACTGTTTCTTAGTGTGTTAAAGAAATTAGCCATAAGTTTTTGCCAAATAAACAGACGAGGAAGAGAGATGCTGCCCACTCACATTCGCAGAAAAGCTCATTAAAGCTTTTGGAAATGATTCATAATACTGATATGCATTCTGCTGACTGAACCTAACCTTTGAAGACTGCTTTCTCATTGAGAATGAATAGTAAAAGCAGGCCAGAGGCTCAAGTAGCTCTTTACACTGACTTTTATTAATGCAATATGTTACTAGCCTAGATTTAGCACACTCTTAAACAAACATGACACTGTGTATATTCACACAGAGCCTGAAAGGCCAGTTTCTGAAATGTCACATGCTTTTGTGACTTATTGTTTGCACAACTGTGTTTGTATGCAATTACATCTAGCACTTGCTTGAAAATCTATCATTCAGTATTTCATGGGCTTGTTTATTAAAGTGCCTTATGTTTATAATTAGTGCATAAATCTTCTTGTTTTGTTGGACAGATGTGTGACAATAACAGCCTACATGGCCTGACGCATCCTCATGCTATCGCTAGCGTCTGAATCCATGGTGTCTTGATGCCTATCAACTTGTGTGTGTTTATTTCTGGCATTAAGCTTACTGTAAAATTACAAGTCATGCAAAAAAGGAGTCAAAACACACTCCTTTAACACCACGAATTGAATAACTCATCTTGAGAGCCGTCATCCTGGGCAGAACGAGGAATTTGTGAAGATCAAGCAAAATAAAGATTCCAGTGGTGGGGGAGTAATCAGCAGCCACTTCCCAACTCTCTAAACAAACGGTGGCAAAAAGCCCCCAGGACAAAATGCTTCACTTCAAGGCACTGCGCTTTTATATGTGAGTTACAGTTAGCTGCAGTAGTTTTCTACTAAATAATGATACGAGCATCATTATTTAATGCTGATTTAATGTTGTCATTATTAGGTCCTGCATCAGAAGTATAGCTGTACTGTATCGGTATCAGTTTTCAGCTTGTGGCCAAAAAGTATTTTAAAATATCACTGTACAGTGGTACCTCTACTTACGAAATTAATTGGTTCTGGAAGTAGTTTTGTAACCTGAAAATTCTGTAAGTAGAGACGAGTTTTCCATGTTAATGCTCTAATCCGTTCCAAGCCCCCCAAAATTCGAACATAATTCTTTTATAAATCAGAAAAATGCATCAAAACATGTAACACATACAAGTTACAATTAGATTACTGCACAATAAACATAAAATCAGAGTTGTACATAATAAAAAACAAAGAATAAAGTAAAGAATAAAATTTATGTTTATTTACCTTTTAACTGCTATCGTCGTCACCTTTTCTCTCTCAGCAGTGGTTTTTGACGTTTTGTAAGGAACCGATCCAAGGACGTTTTGTCGGCTTTTAACAATCCTTCGAAAATGTGCGAGGCAAACATCATCATAATGAGCGATAGCCTGACTAGCAAACACTTTTTCTGGGTGATTCTTTTCAACGAATTCCGAAACTTCATGGAATTTTCCTAAAATGTCAAAGGGATGCCAGGAAGATGCTAGGCGATAGCCAGAAAGATGCTAGGTGATAGCCAATGGCAGAGCGGCGAGTTGCAGCGCGTTCTGTATTTTTGACTTCCGTATCCTGAAATTTCTTTCGTAACAAGAGGCATATTTTCCCCTTGAGGTGTTTCGTAACCTGAAAATTCTGTATGTAGAAAAGTTCGTAAGTAGAGGTACTACTGTATTCAGTATCCAGTATTGTGCAACCTTTTTGCAACTTCAATCAAAAAATCGACTGTTTTCTGCCAATTTCATTTTTTCCCCTTTTTTCTTTTTCTCCTGGGAAAAAGCGTAATTTGTCCCCAAGAACAAATATGAATGTCGGATTTTATCTCGTGCTCATCCTGAAGTTAAAGGTAAATCAAAGACACTCCAGGCGAGTTTTCTAGTTCAGGTTCAGTCTTTCTGCTTCATTCTCCATTAATACAGAAGAGCTGAAACCTTGTGGTTTTAAACATTAAACATTAATGGTGACCCCACACTCGATGAACAACAGTTATCCATTTAAGTCCCTCTCTCTCATTTGCTCTCAGATCTGAAGTCATGTTTATAACAAATCTCTCCAGCAGCGTCTGACCAACAGGAAACAGTTGTTGGAAGACGAATGACTTCAAATGGATGTAGTTCACAGTAAATATGAGAGAGAAACATTTTAGCAGGATTATGGTTATGTGAGGAGACGGAGGTGTGTTTCTTAATTAAGCAGATTGTGTTGCCCTTTTAAAAAAATGTAAATGGATTCACTGGCCTCCAGAGCCTTCGCAGAATTATTCAGGGACGAGACAAATTTCTAAATTTAGAATCTGAACATTTTCACTGCAGCAAAAATAATGAGATTACACATATTGTCCATTGGGAGGACAGTTTCCGTTCCTGTTTGGCTCAGATTTAGTTTTGTATTTTCTTTTATAAAAAAATACAATCTAATTGAATGAAAGTATTGATTGAGGTAGAAAGGTTGATAAAGTTAGTAATTATAAAGTAGTTATAGTGAGGTTTGTACACATTTTTACCAGTATATTTTTTTAAGACTTTTCCATGATGTTTTAGCACTATTCCATGACCACGTTGTCCCCAAATTTTTGGTATACATCAAATTTAAGACCGAATTTCCAAGTCAAAATTCACTACTTTGAAACAAAATAAATAACAGTTTACGCCAGTGATTTCCAAAGTGTGGGCCGCGGCCCCCCGGTGGGCTGTCGAGGTACTGCAGGTGGGCCGTGAGAGGTTATTAAAATTAAACTAATTAGTTTAAATCCCAGATTTTTAAAAATATGTTTTTAATTACTGTTCAATATTTATTACATCAGTGATTCAAATTAAACTAATTAGTTTAAATCCCAGATTTTTTTAAAAATGTTTTTAATTACTGTTCAATATTTATTACATCAGTGATTTCCAAAGTGTGGGCCGCGGCCCCCTGGTGGGCTGTCGCGGTACTGCATGTGGGCCGTGAGACTATTAAAATTAAACTAATTAGTTTAAATCCTCGATTTTTTTTAAAATATGTATTTAATTACTGTTCAATATTTATTACATGATTTAAAAAATAATTAGAAATAATAAAAAAAAAACAATTGGATTATATTGGAATGTAGCTTTTCAGTATTGCATGTTGATCAAAGTGGTGTTTAAAGGTTTCGGTGGGCCACGGACATTTTTCACATTTAAAAATTGGGCCTTGGTATTCTGAAGTTTGGGAATGGCTGGTTTACGCCATTTGACACCAAATAACATGACAGGCCTCACAGTGAACCCAGGTCATACAGCCAATTTCATAACAGATGCAACATGTTGCATCAGCAATATCCACAAAATCATCATCAACTCTCGCACCTAAAAAAGAAATCAGGTATTGTTCATCGCACCTCTCCGTGTCATGTGACTATAAAGCGGGGCTCATAAACAGGGTTCATACACTTTTTCCTGGGTCAAATTCAAGAACTTTAAAGGTTCATTTAAAAAATAAATTTAAAAAATTCCAACACTTTACTTAAGCTGTGATAAATTACACATTTATATGTATACATGTAAATGATTATTTGATTCTTTATCATATTTTAAAAATATGGTATTATGTTTTAAAGAAACCAAACTATGTTTTCTAATATAAGGTTAAGAATTAAAAGAAAATAGATATTTTTCTGTTTATAAATCTCTCATTTGTTTTTAAACTGAATTTACTTGCAAACATAATTTTGTCAAACTAAGAATTTGTACCTACAATTAGTATTTATCTTATCTTCTAGTTCAGGACAAGAGAGAAGCAGCTCTGCGTGATTACTAGAATAACTACACATGGCATCAAGTATGAATTTAAAACTCAGCACCAGATGGTATCATTTGTTATTTTAGAGATGGGATTTATTTTCAGTCAGACTGAATCTGCCAAAAACATTTTATGGACAATAATACAGTCCTGTGAAAACATCTTTGGTTGGCCTGATTATTGGCCAGATTTTAATAATCTTTGTCAGACATTGAAAAGCACATACTGATTAACTAGATATAATAGGTACAAAGTCACAAGTCCTCATACAGATGTTTGACATCATCTAATTTGGATTTCAGTCTATTTCAGGTTAAGTTTATTAGACTGGAAATTAAATATCATCATAAAAACGTTGATAAAACAACAAAACTAGACATTTGCACAGAACTTAATGTCCAGTCACAGCATCCTTATGATTATCTTTAATCATGAAATAACTTTCATGACTAAAGATAATCACTCATAAAATGGATCAAACAGCTGAAGATGCACTTCCTAACAGTGACGATGACACTGTCGACACCTGTATTAGTCAAACCTGCTGGTGTTTTCAAATAAACTGCATTGAAATAGCAGATTATAAACATGTGAAAGCATAAATTCCAGTTCCTGTTGTGTCAGGAAACATATCAATAATGCGGATCACACCGCTGTGGTGACCTTGAAGGGGAGCGGCCAAAAAAAAGGTTTTTTTTTTTTTTTTTTTTTTAGGTATAAAATACTGATCAAACTTTTATTTATTTTTGTCTTCTAACATTACTGCCTCTGCAATTTAGCAGTTTTATCTACTTTTATGGCAGATTCCATTAATGAGAGGGTCATTATCAGCATGCAAAATTCTCACCTACGCATTATGTTGAACACAGTTCCACTAATTTATCCAGCTCGTCAATTCACCAACTCGTAGTTAGCATAATCGCCTCATCATTATGTCTAATTTGACCTTATTCATATTAATTTACCTTTTGTAAAATCCTATCGTCCTTACATTTTGCTATAAGAAATGTGAGTCAAGGATCAAACCGGATAGATGCAGCCTGAATCACTTTTAATGAGGAGCAACAGCAGTGATAGGTAGTACAGCCATAATAACATCCCATAATAATAAACGTCCTGGAGTACAGTGGCTTATTAGGAATAAACTCAAATATAATTTATGCAAATGATCTACATCCTTTCTCTTTAGTAGACAATCCTCAAGTGAACTAAACAATTCTAACGCTTTGGATATAAACATTATTTGATACCTAGACTACAAAACAAGAATAAAACAGATTTGGTTTTCCTAAATCCCATTACATTTTTAGCCTTTTAGGTCCATTATGTGTCAGAATTAACCTGCTTGACACATGTTATAGTTTCAATATTATTCTAGGGTGACCCAAAAACCCCAAAACAGGACACCCTACCGGCCTCTTGTTGATACTGCAAAAAATACTCAAAGATGAAAAAGTAGCTTTATAAACAATACATTTATTTAAAATATTCTTTTTCTGTTTGAAATGAAAAATTCCTGATATGTAAACATGAATAACGCCTCATAACCAGTGACATTCAGTGTAGTGAGATTCATGGCTGGTGAGGCATCAGAATCAGATTTACTAATTTATGAACCCAACAGAGTAGATTATTCACCATCTGGTCAGCAGTAGTTAGCAGGTTATGTTTTAGATGTCATATCAGCATCTTTTTAAAAGATTTTCTAGTGGCCTTTATGGATAGAGAGAAAGCAATGACTAAAAAGGGACAAAAAAAAACATATTACAGCACTGGAAATTGAACCCACAAACCACTAGACCAGTGATTCCCAAAGTGTGGGCCGCGGCCCCCTGGTGGGCCGTCGCGGTACTGCAGATGGGCCGTGAGAGGTTATTAAAATTAAACAAATATGTTTTAAATCCTCAATCTTTTTTAAATATGATTTCAATCACTGTAAAATATTAACGACATGATTTAAAAACATTAAGAAGTACTAAAACAAACCAGTTAAGTGTTATTCTACCGTCATCTTAACTTAATATGACAAGTGTCACCTTATTTGTTGACCCCTTACATTAATATCAGAACATAGATTTTGGTGAAGAAGATTTTGGTGGGCCGCGGAGATTTTTCACATTTCAAATTGGGCCTTGGTATTCTAAAGTTTGGGAACGGCTGCACTAGACTATCTAGCAAATACTGCTGTAGGACCCCGACATTATACTGATTTTTAAATTAAATTGCCCCATGCAGTGCTGCTGTGATTAGTTAGGGAACCATTCAACCAATCATCCTTCAAACAACATTTGTAGCCTTTTCCACAGACATTACTCCACCACGCACCACAAAAGAGAAGACAAAGCTAAATAGCGACTAAATGGGAAAAACTTATCCCCCTCAAACTTACTTGGCTTTCTTTACTTTTAATTTTTTAAAATCCACCTTTCTCCTTGCGTTTTCTGCTTGCCATCTTTCTGTTGACGGACGCTAACGTTAGTCGGCTTTGTTGGTTTTTCAGGCCAGTAAATGATAAATGATCGTCTTAGCGCCCCCTGCTGTTAGTTGATAGACTGAAATTTTTTGGTTATTTAACAGGGCCAACCGCCGTAGACCGGACGGCCGTTCTGGACTTTTCCAGAATCCACAGATTTCCAGTCCGCCCCTGGTTGGAGGGGTTGGGCGGGGGGGACTGTGCGCTAGGGACGGTTCATTCATCACAAGGTCAATGGCTGCGGTTACATGATGTTTTTTAATTCGAAATTAAAATTAGGAATTAAATAATTCCGAATTAAACTATTTTCCTTCGAGTTTACATGGAAATAGTAATTCCGAATTAAGGTTTACATGGAAAACACGTTTGTTCGGCTTTATCCAACTCCGCTTTAGGTCTGGGGGTTGGGAAGGGTTCTGATTGGATAGGGGGGGCGGACGTCTTTACATCTACCGGAAGAAAACAAACTTAGCTAACTGGTTAGCAACAACATTTCACTTATTTTTGACCTGGGTGGCGTCTCTATCTGTGAAACCTCCTTCATTTAACCTGGCCACTTTGAAAAGCTCACAATTTTTATGTTTCCTGCCATCTGTTCTTTTAATTATTTCCAGTTCCTCCAAGCTATTTATTAAATAAATCGTCTCTGCTCTTGAACACCGTTTACTGCGTGCTGCCGGAATATAAGCGTCATCGCGACAGACCGGCAAGAGAACGAGCATGCGCAGAAAGACGGGAATTAATTTAAACAGGAATGAGTGTATACATGACCGCGGAATTACTTAATGCGGAATTAAAATGGGAATAAACCAGCCACTTACTTCGGAATTAAGTTAATTCGGAATTGACATTTTCATATGGAATTAAGTGTTTACATGGTAACTTTTATTCGGCTTTAACTTTAATTCTGAACTAAAGAGGAATTAAACTTCCCATGTAAACGCACCCATTGTCGTCTGCATTGAGCTGTGGTGGTGGTCGCTCTGCAACAGCAAGACTGTGGTGTCGATATATTCCTTCCCATTTGACTGGATAATGGAGGAGCAGGGATCTGTGTGCTTCTCCTCTTCACAATTCCAGGTTGATCATGTCCCCAAAAAAAACATCTCTTCTGTCTTTGTGAGTCTTCTCCATCAACTGTTTTGCACTATGAGCAGGTCTTTGGGTGAGTCCATTTGGTACTCAGGGCTGCTGGTGGTGTGAATGAAATCATAGTGGTTTCTAAAAGCTTTAAAGTGCTGGCTGGTGTACTGAGTATCATTGTCTATGATAAGGGCTTTACGGGGGACCATAAACTGAGAATTGCCTTTATAACTGGGAGATGACAGTAGATGTTAAGCTGTATCATAATGTGACAGCACCAGTAGTTTGAATTCAGTTTCTTCCGTAGACAATGAGGTTTACTGCTTTCCTTTGTTTTTGGAGTGGTTCACTTTTTGACAGTGTCAGTTTAAATGTCTCTAGAGGTAGCACACTGCATTTTGTTCAAGTGTCCAAGTTAAAGTTCAACTGGTGCGTCTGTATGGAGAGGGGAAAATCCTTCCTCTTTTGTGTCCTTATGTGAAACCACACAGTCAGCTTCAACAGCATCCACCATAAATGTGCCATCACTGACTGTTTTTGTGTTCTTCTAACAAGATTTCTTTTTATTTTACTTTGGCAACAGCTTTTGTTATGGTTCATCCTCTTACATTCGTGGGCTTGTAGTCCAAAAGAATGCTTTTCTTTTTTGCTGGGTGTCAACCTCCAAAATTACTGTAGTTTGTAATAGTTTTGGGAGATGAAATAGGCTTTAATTGCCCTTTAAAATCACTGGTTTTACTGTATAAACAGCTGGAGTTCAACAAGCTATTTTTTTTTTTCCTTTTTTCTTCTGTCATCTCAAGAGTGCGGCAGCTTTGGAAAGATTCAGCTCACTGCCTCTCAGAAGAGATTTTCTTAGTGCATCACTTTTGATGCTACACACAATGCAGTCACAGATAAGCTCCTTCCAGATCACCAAAATTGCAGCTTTTTGCTTTGATTCCTAAGTCACCGATGAAAGACTCAATACTTTCACCTTGTTTCTGACTTCATGAATAAAAGGTTCCAAATCTCCCTGAATTTTCTCTTTAAACAATCTGGATCCTCTCTGGTTTCTGCAGGTGTAATCACGGCTCTGTCATCGGTGTGCACTTATGCATGAGATCGCTCCCACTCAATGGCTTCTGGCCCAGCGAGAATGAGGACAATGTAAGCTCTTATTCTTGTAGACTTGTCTGAGTTTGCAGAGGCAAAAAAACGTCATATTCTTCACTTGAAAAAGCACCAGTTGTCAGTGATATTCTTATTTAAGACAACTGGCCGGTGAGATCCCTCTACTGTTAAAAGGCAAATTTCGCATGTAGTAATTATCAAAAGTAGGGATGTCCGATAATATCGGCCCACCGATATTATCGCCCCAATATTGGCAGAAAAATGTAATATCGGTAAATATCGTTATCGGTTTTTTTTGCTTATAATGAAAACCGATAATAATAATGCCCAGATTTCGCCGAATAAATGCTGTATATGGGCTGTTGTTTGAGACAATTAAAAAATAAATAAATATGGCACTTTTTCCATAACTTAAGTTGAAGTAGTTTTCTTATTTTCCACAGACAATGTTTACTTTTGGAAAGCCTTCTTGCCTTTGAAAATGCATCCAGTGGGGCGTCACAATAAAATTAGGCATGTTTTAATTCCACGACAGGAGATATGTGATGTTACCTAAAATTAGTTTTGAGGAAAAATAGCCCGCATATATTGGTATCGGTAGATATCGGAATATGTGTAGATATGTCATGTCTTTTTTGGGGGGGGGCAACGATACTTCTGTGACTTTGTCAGACAAACAGCTGCATGTTTTTCTGTTGCTAACCAAAGCTAGCATATACTGATGTTGACAGCTGATTGAACTGATGCCAGAATTCTTCTGCATCTGGGATAACCACGAGAAACAACATTTGATTAAGCCTATTTATACGTTTATCTATAGACCTGTATTAGTCTGTTCTCCTTTAGTCTTATTAGACTCTTGAAATCAAACAACTTTGATCAGCAAATGCTGATTGACAAAGACCAATAAGGAGTACTGATTAGGGAACACACTAGATTGGTTCATTTTGCCTCAGAGTGTGGACGCACACTAAGATAAAGGTAATCCTCATTCAATAAATACTGTTTGCTACAAGGGACAGCCTCTCATGTGAATAACAGAGACCAGTTCACAAGCTGTTGCCAGATATGAGAACTCAAACTGGTGTTGGCCTTGAGATATGTGGCCAAAGGATCAACAGTTACAATACAGCAGCGGAAATGGAAGAAAAAGGAACCGCGGCGCATCAGAGATCAAATGACAGCGCTGAGGCTTATGACAAGCTGCTTTTATGTGATCCCTTCTTCTTCAGGCGCAGTAGCTCTGATTCATTTTGAAGGGATTTTCAGCTTTATGAACAGAGCAGTTTATGCAATGCAGTCTAGTGTTCATTTTAAGCTAAATGAGCTGGAGTAGGACTTGAATTTGTGAAATGTGGCTTTAAAAGTCTCTAAATCTTCATGGATAACTTGATTTGTATAGTGTGATATAGAGTCAGTTTTATTTGCTGAACATAATAGTATCTGCTGTGGGTGGACAGCCCGTAAATGTAACAGATAAACTGGATTCACCAGTTGATCTAGGAAATGTTTACATCTGCGTATTATATATATATATATAACAATATTTCATAATGTGACATTAAAAAACTTTTGTGTGAAAAAGACCTATTTGTTTTTCCTTATGGTGTTTTTGCAGTCTTCTTTCATTTTTCATGAGACACTCTCAAACCAAGACCATTAAAGATATGACTAAATTATCAACTTGCTAACACCTAGCTACACAAAAGGAAAATTTCATTTATCATGGAACAATTCAAAGGGATTGTTTCATGATGAACTACTGTTTTAAGCCTACTAAATTCAAACTCCATTCTCATCTCTATATTACACACTGCATACTGATAAAATCTTTATTTGTCTAGACTAGAGACACAGCTAGAGGGATGGAGGAAAAGGGAGGGAAAGATAAATAGAAGTAGTGAGTTAAGAAAAAAGGAGGAGGAGGTGAGGCAGACAGGGGTTTAATGATTTATACTGTGAGGAGACTCATCCTGGTTTAAAATATAGAAGTAAAAAATTCACAAGTCGTATTGCAACAATGTGGTATGAGTCATACAACAACCTGTTAAACAACAACTATGAGAGGAGGGAAAGCAGTCAGACACTTTATTCGTCCTCCTCTCCCTAAATGTGCATTCACACTGAACCCACAAAAGCACAATTTTGCTTCTCCAGTGTGTGCTTTGACAAAGCATGATGGCGTTTCATGTTTCTGTAAACTGTCTGACTTACAGTTAGTGAATGAATCACAATCAAATGTTGCACCATCCTGCCTCAATGTGATCCATGTAGCAAACTGGCTGAGTGAATAGGGCTAAAGTCTTACATGAAACCCTCGCTGAAGAGAATGGTTGCAAATGTTACGGGTGAAATGCAGTTAAAGTACTGGAATTAAAGTACACTGGATTGCCAAAAGTATTCACTCACCTGCCTTGACTCACATATGAGCTTTAGTTTATCCCATTCCTAATCAATATGGCGTGGGTCTACCTTTTACAGCTAGAACAGCTTCAACTCTTCTGGGAAGGCTGTCCTCAAGGTTTAGGAGTGTGTTTATGGGGATTTTTGTCCATTCTTCCAGAAGAACATTTGTGAGGTCAAACACTGATGTTGGACCAGAAGGTCTGGTTCTCAGTCTCTGCTCTAATTCATCCCAAAGGTCTTCTATCAGGTTGAGGTCAGGACTCTGTGCAGGCCAGTCAAGTTCATCCACCAGACTCTTCCATCTGTCTTCATGGACCTGCTTTGTGCACTGGTGTCCAGTCATGTTGGAAGAGGAAGGGACCAGCTCCAAACTGGTCCCACAAAGTTGGGAACATGGAATTGTCCAAAATGTCTTGGTCTGCTGAAGCATTCAGAGTTCCTTTAACTGGAACTAAGGGTCCAAGCCCAGCTCCTGAAAAACAACCCCACACCATAACCCCCCCCTCCACCAAACTTTACACCTGGATCAATGCAGTCAGACAGGTGCAGATGCCAAAAAAATAAAAGGCACCATGCAGATTTAACTACCGGCGACCAAAGTTAATAATAACTGTTGAACGCATTATTAAAAACTGGAAGGATAGTGGGGACCCATCATCTTTGAGGAAGAAATGTGGTCAGAAAAAAAAATCTCAAATGGTGGTAGTCTGTGATCACTGAGATGTTTGGTGAAATCAAATCATTAAAAAAAAACAACAGTAAAACTCACAACTATGTTTAATAGTGAACGTAAGAGCATTTACACACACACACACACAATATGAAGGGAACTCCAGGGATTGGGACTGAACAGCTGTGTAGCCTTAAGAAAACCACTAATCAGTGAGGCTAACCGGGGAAAAAAAAGCTTCAGTTTGCTTGAGAATTGATCCTGTTCCAGAGTGATGGGAGCATCAGGGTAAGAAGAGAGGCAGATGAAGTGATGCTCCCATCATGCCTAGCGCCTACTGTACCAGCCTGTGGGGGCAGTGTTCTGATCTGGGGTTGCTGCAGTTGGTCAGGTCCAGGTTCAGCAACAGTCTGAGCTCAAAGAATGAGGTCAGCTGACTACCTGAATAAACTGAATGACCAGGTTATTCCATCAATGGATTTTTTTTCTTCCCTGATGGCACGGACATATTCCAAGATGACAATGCCAAGATTTATTGGGCTCAAATTGTGAAAAAGTGGTTTAGGAAGCATGAGACATCACTTTCTCACATGGACTGGCCACCACAGAGTCCAGACCTTAAGTCCACTGAGAATCTTTGGGATGTTCTCGAGAAGACTTTTGTGCAGCGATCCGACCTTCCCATCATCAATACAAGATCTTGGTGAAAAATTAATACAACTCTGAACGGAAATAAATGTTGTGACATTACAGAAGCTTATTGGAACAAATGCTTGCTGTAATCAAAGCTAAAAACAGTCTATCAAAATATTAGAAAGTGTGTTTTTTTCTTTGAACGTGCAGTGTAATTAGATTTTTTTTTAACCACTTCCAAGCAGTCAGTGGGGCAGCAGCCCACTGGGTCATTAATTTGTGATGATAGTAAACAGACCCATTCACATCTTCTGTGTTAGCCCCAACCCATATCTACAATACATCAATTTACTGATCAACCATAAGTATTGATTGAAAGTGAAAATATCGATCAGACATCAATACATTTAATTTTGATCGATATATTTTACCAAGTGGCCTTTTGTAGTCCATTTTTATTAAGAGAACATATCTTTTTTTTTTTTTTTTCATTTGTCTATTGTAGAGTCCAAGCCAAAATTGCCAGAGCTGATTTATTTTTTCCAGTTCAATCCTTAATGGACAAAACTGACCTAAATTCTTTGCTCAGCTTGTGTAAAAAAATGCACCTTAACTATCCACCGGACTCTGAATATGCTTTCTGGTTGTTAACCTACTCTGTAAGATGAACAGAACTGGTATCTGCTCGTCAAGCATCTATTTCAAGTGTTCTGTTTGGTTCCATCTTTTGTCTTCCAGGAAACTTGACGAACTTGGTTATAGGAACATTTTAAACTAAAATCTAGTTGGTTGCTTGATATTCCATTGTGCTCAGTATTTCAGACCCTAAATGCTACAATGTCACAACAACAGATTCTGACTGTTCCACCAGTCACAAACCCAGAATGTAAGTGACAGACAGACTCAGCGGAAAGCATCACAGCAAGTAGATGATAAATACAAATACGATTTTCAATAGGAAAGAAATGTATTAGGGCTGGGCAAGTTAACATGTTATTATCGCGTCAACGCATTAATTTATTAACGCCGACATTTATTTTATCGCGCGTTAACGCATTTTGCTCACATGCTTTTGTTTTGAAAAGTCTGTTACTGGCTGCTGAGGAACCGGAAAATAATTGGCAGGTAAACATGGAAAAGCTAAAACAGAAAAAAGAAATTCTGGACTGCAACAAAACTTTGTGGTCATTCCTCCATGTTCCATCAGATCTGCTCCATGTGTTCACTGTCCTGCTGTTCTCTAGCTGGTTACTGCAGTGCGGCTCCATCTAGTGGCACAGATGTGTAATGACAACAGAAAGTCCAGTCCTCCATTATAAAACTAATTCAGTCCCCTGGTCCGTTTTTTAATTTCGTGTTTTTGATCCAAGTCCAAAATTGTAATATAAAAAAAACAGTCATTTTTTCGTTTTTTTGTATATAAAAAAATGAAAAACGTAATAAAATGTCCCTTTTTTTTTTTTTTTTGATTGACAATTTAAAATGGAAAGAATGAATGATATATGGATTGGTAAAGTTACTGAACTTTAACATGAACATTTTCATTTTAAAGTTCTCCCAGACGGAGGATTCAACAGAAACAAGGTTATTTGTAACAACTGACAAGTTGAACTCCCCGTTAAAAGTTTCTGCTGTTACCTCAGAAATTACCTGTTTTAATGTTCTGATTGTGCTGAGACACAATCATTTTGTTGGATTTTGTTTGTAGACTATTTTTTATTTTTTATAAATACAGGATATTGATGCCCTGGCAGTGGCAATAAGCTTTATTTTATTTTACATTTTTTAAGATGAGATTTACATTTAATATGTGTTACTGACAAGTGCTGATGTTAAAAGTGTTTGAACAACAAATGTTATGACACTTTAGTTTATATGGCAGCAGAACATTTAAATAAAAGCGCATTTTTTTTCATACCTTTGAATTCATGATTTGATTTTGTGTATACAATGCGATTAATCAGATTAATCAGGGAAATCATGCGATTTATCGCGATTAAAAATTTTAATTGTTGCACAGCCCTAATATATATATAAATAAAGGTATCACAGTATTTTCTCTTGCCTGATCAAACTACTGGACCAAAGTTTCTGTTTTCGGACTCATAAAGACATGAATACTATTACTTTTGTAAATGTAACTACATAGTTTCAACCACCAGGCAGATGTGTTAATACGTATGAAATAAAAGCAAAACAAGTCTCTTAGTATTTTAAGTATTAAGTATCTTTCTATGTGACTCTGAGACATAGATCAGCTTTAACTTGTCTCGTGTAATGTTTTATGTGTAACTTTGATGAAAAGACATTCTTAAATATGGTTCTATTATACAGCAAAAAACAAATAAACAGTAAAACAATAAAAAAAAACCTGAGAAAAGGAGAGACGGAGAGAACAAGACAAAATAGAGAGAAATACTTGTAGTCCTTTAATGAATTGGCCTCTCATTAATCACATTCCCATCTAACCTGAAGTCTCACTCTGTGGACCCTGACGATGGGCTGAAGTGGGTGGGGGGGGGGGGGGGGGGGGGGGGGGTGAGTGTTGTACAGCAGCAGTTAATGAAATGGGTGGTTATCAAGGCAAACAGGCTTCATTAAGTCCAGTGTAATGACCGATGTCACCTTTTATCTCTTCCTCGCTCTCTCTTTGTCTCTTGGCTCTCTCTTTTCCTCTAACTTCTTCTTAACGCAGAGCACTCAAAGGAGAATTACAGTGTAAGAAAATTTTGAGTTGTCCTTTTAAATGCTAACTGAATGTTGCACCAGGCACCACAATGTTAGATCCTTTAAGTTGAAAATTAACTGTATGCACTGGCTGCTAATGCTCTTTTTTTTACTTGTAGTGCTTGTCACACACCAGTTTGCTTACTATAAGTAGTTATAGGTTGGACAATAACAAGAAACTGGCATTAATGTGTTAATATTATATATTCAGAATAAAGGACAGGATGAACTCTCGCTTCACTGTCTGTGAGCAGTCTTTGAAATTTTGGTACTGCAGCTAAATTTGTCAAAGTGAAAGGGCTTGTATGTGTATGAACTTTGCTGGCAGATTATAAAATAGCAATGTTGGCCCACAGCGTAAATTGTACTAATTCCAATTCCTCCCTTAACCGTCAACATCAACCCTCGCCCTTAACCCTCAGTCTTTGGCCCTCAATCTCGGCCCTCCAAAGTAAGTGTCAGGTATATCTCGTGACTTAGAAATGGGACAGCACTTGAGTGCAGTTGCATCTTCAGACTGTGGGGGGCGGCCTTACGCCAAAGCTACGTCCAGACTGTCAAGAAAACGACAACAACGAAGAAGAAGACATAGACGAAGAATAAGATAATATAAATATGTAACAAAGACAGTAAGATAGTTTCGTAACATTTATATCTTTATTAACTACAAAAATACGTAAATTTGTAGCTAGCTTTTTTCAGTGCCATTCTTTTCGTAGACGTATTGACGAAAATACGCAATGGCTTCTGGGTAGCTCTTACTCCCAAGGGTGGTGCCGGAGAATCTCAATATTGAGGGCGATACGGCCCTCAAACTTGTCCCTCAACTTGACTTTCTAAGAATCGGGGCAGCACTTGGACTTCAAGAGAGCGCGCATTTTTGAGATTGAGGGTTAAGGGAGGAATTGGAATTCACCCTTACTAGCATATTGCACAGTATTGGGGTTTCACAATAAACCCTCAAAAAAATTTAACAAGGACTACATTTTCCATACTTACTTCCACACAGAGACGAAGCTAAAGTCTATTAACCTATTGGGTAAATTCTATTTCCTCTTTTAACTCTCAATCTAAGCCCTCAAAAGTAAGAGTAAGGGCGATCTCGTGACTAAGAAATGGGACACCCCTTGAGTGTAGTTACACCTTTAGACTGTGGGGGGGGTAGCCTTGCTCCAAAGCTACGTCCAGTCTGTCAAGAAGATGATGACGACAAAGAAAAAGGAGAAGAAGAAGTAGTTGCAGAAGAATAAGAGGAGGAAGAAGAAAAAGAAGACGACAACGATATTATGGCGACAATATCGTCTGCATCACTGATTTCCTTTGCCTGGGCTTTGGGCATCTTCGTTAGATTGACTACTGCCAATCGCCATCCTTTTTCCATGATGTCTTGGTGAAAATACGCAATGGCTTCTGGGTAGCTCTTACTCCCGAGGGTGGTGCCGGAGAATCTCAGTATTGAGGGCGATACAGCCCTCAAACTTGTCCCTCAACTTGGCGTTCGGAGAATCAGGACAGCACTGGCACTGAGATTGAGGTTCGAGATTGAGGTTTGAGATTGAGGATTGAGATTGAGGTTTGAGATTGAGGGTTAAGGGAGGAATTGGAATTCACCCTTTGTGTGATGGATGGATGTAACGATGTTAAGATTCAAAGGTTTTCTGTGGCCAACATGACAGTGATATCAAACATCTGTGTGTAGGATGACATATACATTCAACAATGCTGATCTGCCATTTATCACAAGAAAGGAGGAATAATCGGACGTGTTGTTTCACTGAGCTTGAGAATCATTCCACACCACCTTTTCTATGGTCCTTTTACTTTTTTGACAATGCTGTCAGTCATAAAATGTTAGGCCTAGGAGTTAAAAATACATGGTTGGGATAGGAATCAATATCAATGCTTTGATTTAGATGTTACGAAATACACAGTTAGGGTAAGAAAAATACATGTGGTTATGGCTGACACGTATGGAGGCCCATTTGGGTCATAATTCAATGAATAAATGAGTCTATTATTATGAAATACAGGCGTTTATTATTATGAAATACGTATCCATTATTATGAAATATTTCCCATTATTATGAAAAAAATGTAATTATTATGAAATATATTTCATTATTATTTAATCTTAGTTTATTGCATAATAGTTTATTTCAGAATAGCTTTTTTAATCTAAGACTGAGCGTTTACATAATAGCTTCAATTTTCATAAGAATGAGCTTTTACATAATAATGACATCTTGCCAGTGGGCGGGACCAGTGGTTGACCTGCACACTCATTGGCTGATCCTTCTCCATTCTACGCTCTGACATCGACTAGTTTTGGCCGTGAGGTCCCGTTAGCAGCGGGCCGTGGCATCATCAAGGTGCGCTCCTAGTCCAATTGTAGCTATGGCAGCTTGGACTGAGCTACGGGAAACCTGGACCAGGTTAGCAGTATCGCCTGATAAATGATCGAAAATGATCATTTATCAGGTGATACTATTTTGACCCGATTTGACGATTCACTGTTCTGTTGCTTATGCCTGAAAGAAGGAGCAGTTAATCACATAAATGGCTCCGCCCTCTCTGCTGTGATTGACACACAAATCATTCTTATGAAAAACAAATCCATTATTATGTAAAAGCTCATTCTTATGAAAAATGAAACCATAATCATAATAATGGGAAATATTTCATAATAATAAACGCCTGTATTTCATAATAATAGACTCATTTAGTCATTGAATTATGACCCAAACGGGGCTCCATAGACACGTACGATTCACAGCTTGGTGGATGCACATGTCATATCAGGACAGGCTGCAGGGAGACGCTGAGACATGAGGAAATTCAAATGGCACAGGTGGTGAGAAACCGGCTATTTTTTGGAGAGTTCGCCTGAATTCTCTTAAGAAAAAACACTATAATATCATTCTGCTTCACTTTTTCAGATTCAGCTTTTGCAGAAATAATGTTAATATATTTTACTTTTATTTTATGAGGTTTAGAGCTACGACTGCATTATCCCAAAGGCAAGTTCATTCTGAAAGTTTCTTTAAGTTTTTTGGCAAGCCTGATTTTTTAATTTGTGTGTAATATTTACAAACAAGTGTCTCACAAGTGTTTCCTTCTGTAGGACACAAAAGTATTCATTTCATTATGGATTTGCAATTTCTAAGCAAAAGCCTTAAAACAGGCCTAGTGTGAGACCTTTTTTTTCCGGGTCATGGCAGACGCAGAGTAAACGCCAGAGTAAACGCCTCGCCTCCGCTCTCCCACACTTTCCTCAATTTTTTACTTTTTCAAGCCATCTCTCCTCAACTTACCGCCAACAACAGCATCACAGCTTGTTTATAACACAACGACACGTCCCGGAATGGCAAATAAACAGACGAGACAAAATAAAAAAGACTCTACGCTCCTCAACGATGCTACTGCTTGCGAGCCTCCTGGAAACCCACAAGGCTGACCTAGCATCGGAGTTTAAGGTATCCTTCTCAGCTCTGGAGGCCAAAATGGACCTTGTCCAATCCACCTGTGTCCAGCCACGGCCGAGGCATCATCTCGCTAGAGACTAATGCAGACTCTGTAGATGATCGTCTGGCTAGCCTCAAAGCTACATGTGCTAAGCTAACTGTTGTAAGCGAGAAGCTAAAAGCTAAGACAGCTGACCTGAAGGCTCGCAGCCGCTGCAATAATGTCCGAATCATGACTTCCCGAGTCGATTGAGGGCCCACGACCAACCGACTTTTTCTCTGCAGTGCTCTCCCAACTTTTGGGCGAAGAAAAAATAGGCCTTGTGCTAAACAGGATTTAAATGCTACGACCCACGAGAGCATTGTTGCTGATCACGTCCATCTCTGTGTGACCACCTCCTGATGGCTCCTTGCAGCAGGATCATGTACCATGTCACAAAGCCCAAATAATCTCATTATTGTCTCTTGTACATAACAATGAGCTGACTGTGCTCCAACGGCCTCAACAGTCACCAGCTCTCAAACGAGCCCCTCGGGGACGTGATGCAACAGGAGATCTGCATCACTGATGTGCAGCTGACAGATCAGCGACAACTGTGTGATACTTGCATGTCGATATGGACAAAAAACTCAAATGATTGTTTCCAACATCCTATTAAATGTATACCACGGAGAATTGAAGTGGTTCTCAAAGCAAAAGGAGGTCCAACTGGAAAAGTGCACCTAATAAAATGACTGGTGTTTCTATTGGCTTAAATGATTTATTGTTCTAGGGTTATCAAAAATGGACGTCACCAAGGATGTGTTTCATATTAAAAAGAGGAAGGACTGTGTCTGACAGTTGTCTGTATACATATATATGACTGTAAGGTTGCCCTTCGTGGGTAACATAACTACTTCAAGTTCTCAAAATCAACTCTTGACTAATACTGATTTTTACAGAACAGGTTGATGACATCATGGTGTCAGGGTGAAAGGTGAACAAGTGCATCTAAAACTTTCTCTTTTCTTTTTTTTTTGGTAAAGCCAGCCAAGGACTTGGGTCCTTTGAGTGAATCATACAAGAAGGGATCAGTCAGAGAGATCGGTAGGGATGGAGGTGACATAAAAATTCAAAGCAGAGGCTCGGAGTGAAGTTACTGTAGGTCACATTGTCTGGCCAAATCAAGCCTGATGCATTAAATCTCAAAACAAAGGTACGCAGAAAACACATATAGATGCACAAACAAGCCCAGAGTACAACCTCAACACATGGAAATGTTCCAGAAACTGCCTGAGAAGACAAGATGAATTTATCTAGCTGAAGTAGAAATACAGTCAAGACTCTGCTGTCCTCTTTGCCTTGTTACAAAGATACAAATTACGCTCAGTCAAATTATATACAGGACAAAAGACATTCAGGTCACTAAAAGGTTGCACTGATATGATTTATGATAAATTCAGTTTCCCTGTTCTTGCTATGATCTTGTTTCTTTCCGACTTGTATTTAATATTTTTTTTCCTGAGGCACCTGCTCCTTCTGCTTTTTCCCTTTAGCTTCTAACATTTTCATCATTTTTCATCCTTTCTTCCCTTTCTTTTGGCTGCTTGTAAGAAAAGCAGGTAAAATTTAATTGCTCCATTGATTGACAGATGTTATCTAATTCGGTGTTTATATTACACTCAGCCACACTTCTGAGAGAAAATAAAGGGAAAGAGAACACATAAAATGATTATATAACTGAACTGTACTCCTCTTTGTGACTTTTAAGTATCATGAAAAAAAAAATACTACTCTTACTAGCTATTGGAGGACGAGGATA
>JAGFBZ010002218.1:0-110000 GCA_018398805.1 Hirundichthys speculiger | reverse complement strand
AATGCAGTGCTTCTCAGTTATTTTCTGCTGCGCCCCCCCCCCCCCCCCCCCCCCCCCCAAAAAAAGAGACCCTACACAATATAGCTAAAACTCCCTGCACACTGCGATAATGAGAGCACCGCTGCCCCCTACTGGAGTATATGTGCAATTACACTTTATTCCAGTACAACAACAAAAAAAAAAAAAAAAAAAAAAAAAAAAAAAACAGCTTGTTACACACGCCCCCCTTGGCATCGCACCACGCCCCCCCAAAGGGTCGCGCCCCACTATTTGAAAAGGACTGATTTAATGTCTGCACTTGTTACAACAGCTCTTTTTAATAAACCGGTGTGAGGTAGCTATCAAACTACACCAAAATAAAGTAAACATTATGCCCAAAATATTACAAAATAGTACATTTCAGCTTTTTTGTTGTTTTAATTTACCCTGAATTTACATAAGTAAAGTCTGCTGCTGAACCAACTCTATTCACTGGTTTTGTCAGAAGGGACGACACAGATGACAAACGATGACAACGTTTTCCCAGAGTTCATAAAGTCTGCTGTTGATGTTGATGTTTTGAATCAATGGCATTCTATTTTTTTTCCTTTCCTCAACATGTTACGTGTGTTTTTGTCAGCGTGTGTTTTTATCCATCCATGTTTTTCATCCTGTTTTGTCCTTTTCTTCTTGTTTTCTGTCAGAGGTATTGACGTGTGAGAGACAGAAGTGTTTGCATCTTAAGGTCGTCTAATGAATTAACTCGACCGCTGGGTCGTGTGTGCGTTCGTAAGCGAGGGAGAGAAAGACGCTAGCAGAAATACTTAACATTAAACGGTTATTTCAGCTTTTTTCTTGCGACCGTCTGCACCTGCGTGAGGATGTAACATGTGTTTCTGCTTTTCTTCAGCATCAGTGGACAAATTAAACTTGTGTCTGCATGCGAGTATGTGTGTATTCATCATCATGTACCTCTTGACTGCCTTATTTTTCCGGACCAGCAGTTAAATCATGTTGAAGCAGAGTTCAAGTAAAAAAAAAAGGGGAAAAAAAAGAAAAGAAAAAAAAAGGTAGGTCACATTGACTGAATGCACACACATAAAAAAAAGGAAAAGGTGAAAATACAATATCTCTAAACTAGGGCTGAGCAGCGATTAAAATTTTTAATCGCGATTAATCGCATTAATCACGATTAATCGCATTGTATACGCAAAATCAAATAATGAATTCAAAAGTAGTGTAAAGGTCACTTAGTGCCATACACTTTGTTGTTCAAACACTTTTAACATCAGCACTTGTCAGCAACACATATTTAGTGTAAATCTCATCTTAAAAAAATGTAAAAACAAAATAAAGCTTATTGCCACTGCCAGGACATTAATGTCATCCTGTTTTTATAAAAAAAAAAAAAAAAAAGTCTACAAACGAAATCCACCAACAAAATGATTGTGTCTCAGCACAATCAGAACATTAAAACAGGTAATTTCTAGAGAAATGCAATACAATATTTTACAAAATGTTTATATATCTCCTTATATGTACAGTAAATATACGGCAGGGGCCTCTCCAAACTGCCCAAAATGTAAGACTACTCTAGGGACAAGACTTCACTGCCTATGGGAATGCGAAAACATTCAACGGTTTTGGCAAACTGTATGTGTTGAGATTAGTGTGATAATTAAGCAGCAATTACAACCTACTCCAGTATTATGTCTATTGGGAGGTATCCCTGAAACATTAAGATCTCATAAGAACACTGTACATTTTTTGCTTATGCTGGGCCGAAAGGCTGTTATGACAAAATGGGTAGGAGATGAACCTCCTTCAATAAGTCAGTGGAAATCTTTGATAACGGACTATATTTCTCTGGAAGGACTGAGACTCAGCATCAATGGCCGGAACAATCTCTTTACAGCGAAGTTTGGCAAGGTGTTGGAGTACCTGAGAACTCAGAGGACTACTGCCTGAAATGTTAGACCTAATAAGGACTTTTGAGTTCATTGCTGTGGATGTATTCTGGATTTGCTACATATCTCAAATAATCTTTTTGTATACTGTGCTGGACTGTTTATAATTTTGAAAATGTTCAATAAAAAGAATGTTAAAAAAAAAAAACAAAAAAAACAGGTTATTTCTGAGGTAACAGTAGAAACTTAACGGGGAGTTGAACTTTTCAGTTGTTACAAATAACCTTGTTTCTGTTGAATCCTCCGTCTGGGAGAACTTTAAAATGAAAATGTCCATGTTAAAGTTCAATAACTTTATCAATCCGTGTAGTATTCATTCTTTCCATTTTCAATTGTCAAACAAAAATAAAAATAAAAAGTGACATTTTACGACATTTTTCATTTTAATCTAACACAAAAAAAATGAAAAAAAATGCCTGTTTTTTTTTTTATATTTCAATTTCAGACTTGGATCAAAAATACGAAATGAAAAAACGGACCACAGGACTGAATTAGTTTTATAATGGAGGACTGGACTTTCTGTTGTGTCGTTACACATCTGTGCCACTAGATGGAGCCGCACTGCAGTAACCAGCTAGAGAACAGCAGGACAGTGAACACATGGAGCAGATCTGATGGAACATGGAGGAATGACCACAAACGTTTTGTTGCAGTCCAGAATTTTTTTTTCCAGACAGAATTGTTAATATTGCTACCTGAGTTGCTACCTGAACTGTGTAAAGTACACGGATTTTTTACCGTTCTCCATGTCTGTTTTTAGCTTACCTGCCAATTCTTTTCCGGTTCCGCAGCAGCCAGTAACAGACTTTTCAAAACAAAAGCATGTGAGCAACACGCGTTAACGCGCGATAAAATAATTGTCGGCATTAATAAATTAATGCGTTAACGCGATAATAAGGCGTTAACTTGCCCAGCCCTACTCTAAACTCTACAAGAAAGAAATAGAAACAAGAAACAAAAGTTGACTGAAAATACTAAAGGAGGGGAAATAAACTAAAAATTAAAAACACAATAATAATAAAATGATATACCCTTAAAATGTAAAATCCCTGGACAAAATAAAAGTAAACAGCTGAAATTCCGAAGTGAAGAGATTGATGTAAGCATAGATCTTGAAAGGAAATTTGGAATTTAATTGGCTATAGAAGTTAGATGATGCTCAGATAATCAAATTCACGTGACCAGTGGTCTCCACCAGTGGAGACTGGTCTTGATGTTCAGGCCCAACGTTGGAGAACTCTTCTGGCTTCAGGTGTCATCCCAGTATCTGGTGTCTGACAGCTGAGGGTCGGGGTACCAGGACTCATATCTGCGTGGACCCAGTCAGCACCCAGGCTTTTGGGTCGGGCTGGGAGTCCAGGAAAAATAGTCACAACCTTGCTGACAACAAGGTCACAAAAAAAAAAAAAAAATGCTTATTTGGATCTTGGTTGGATTTCAGATTTAAAAAAAAAAATTTAAAAAGGGGTTTTATGGACATTGCTTGTAAGAAAAATGTGTTTCTAAGAAAGGAAAAATAACACATTTATTAATGAGCAGCAAAAGGAACTTAATGAGTGCACAAAAATGAGTCAAATATACAGCACTTTAAGGAAAAAAGTGATCTGGAGGACAAAAAGTAAAAACAGGCTAAAAACAGGGATGAAGCTGATTATCCTGCAGCAAGAATAAGTTTGTTTTGGGAAGATGCTCTAGTGGAGTACAGTATGTGTTAAATCTGGATATATTTATATATACATGGATATTTACTTCTCAGTTTTAGTTTTCATCTCATGAAATGTCTGTTAGAGGCTGGTACAAAAATACAAAATAATTTCATTTATGAACACATCTGCATCTTGCTTGCTGAAGAAACTCCACGAATATTGTAAAAATGTCCAGAAGAAGTCTTCCAGATCCTGGTTATGTAACAATCATTCAGTATTTCCAGAGTAAGCAAACAGGAAGTGCTTATTCATACTCAGGCAGCGTTTACCTTCAAATTAAACAACCCTTAAAAATACCCATAAAAAGGTACTAGAGGAAAAGTACTGGCTTGTAATGTTTTCTGGCATATTCTGTGTTTTCTTGTGTAATGACAGATATTGCAGCAAGCTAATCTTTAAGAAATAATTAGGTTGCTCTAAGGAATTAATTTGATGCAGTAACCTATTATAGTTAATCCATATAATCCTATTTGTGGCAAAGAGTTTTCATGTAAAATACATTCTCAGTCTAAACACATTACAGATTTATGGAGGTTTTGACTATTTGTTCTGATTTCAGTGGAACGGTGCCAAACGCTCTCCAGTCTCTGGATGGACTGAGGAGGAACCGATCCAGAACCAGAACCATGCAGATGCTCCATGGTTCTGGTTCTGGGAACAACAATGTCGGTCTGTGAGATATGGATCAGTTGATGACGACGCACCTCTGGGCCACAGTTTAATATCTAATCCAGAAAATCACACAGATATTTAAGCATCCTGTTGGATGAATTCAATCAATGTCACTAATACTGTCATTTTGTTTATTTATCTCTCTTTTTTTATTTATTTTTTGAATCATTGAGTTGAAAAGAAGTGGTGATTATATTTACACACACACACCCTACACACACAACCACACAACACATATTAAATATATAGATATATAGATATATACATATATAGATATATACACACACACACACATAGATATATAGATATATATATATATAGATAGATACACATACACACCACACACACACACACACATATATATAGATACATATAGATACATATATAGTATATACATAGATACATATATAGATATATATATATATATATACATACATACATATACATACATATACATATATACATATAGATATATATATATTATATATATATATATATATATATATATATATATATACATATATAAAAATTACATTTTTTTTCCCAAAGATGAAGTAATAAAACATTTGTGTTTCAAGCATTATAATTGCAACCACAAACTGTTAACAGAACTCTGGAAATCAACTGGTGAAGGATAATTTTGACTTTAGCTTTCACTGCAGTATCTAACACATCTTTTTCTTTTTTATGTCATTTATTTATTTATGTTTTACACTGACTTTGTTTCAAGAGATATTTTTTACTCAGAAAATACAACCCAAATTCCAGCAAAGTTGGGAGCATTTCTTTTTTTTTAAATCTGATTGAAATGAAAACTAAAAGACTTTCAAATCCCATGAGGCAATATTATTATATTTTATTTTATTTTATTATATTATATGATGTTCCATTATTCTCAATAACACATTGATAATAGAACAAATGTTTAAACTGAGAAATTTTACACTTTTATCCACTAAATGCGATCATTTCAAATTTGATGCCTGATACAGGTAAAAAAAAATAGTTGAGACCGGGGTCAAAAAATGGCTGAAAAAGCAAGAAGTTTTAAAAAGATTCATCTATTCATCTATGAACTAATGAAGTTCATTAATGTCAGGTCTGTAACTCCATCAGCTATAAAACGGATGAAGAAGTAAAGATGGACAGAAGCTCTCCTGTTTGTGAAAGGGTGCTTTTACTTTTACTTTTTTTTTTTTTGGGGGGGGGGGGGGGGGGGGCACTAACAGACCTCCATAACTCTGAATGGTACTGAGATATTCAAAATTCATGGATAGATAGATTCACCGGCTTCCATCAGCCTCATCCCTGAAAAGGGACACCATCTTTCTCTCTTTTTTTTTAAATTTTGTCCTATTTGTGGAACAATCATTAACAGAATGGAAAACATAAAAACAAACGGGTGAATGTGGATTATTCCTTCAAAGACATCGGAAAGTAGCCACTGCATTTGATTCTTCTCATAATCGCTGTATTATCACACAAATTAATACTTATAATCAGTGAAACATTCTGCTGTGGTTTAAAACAAATATGCTATTTTAGCAGAAAGACTATGGTTTTGCTGCTGTAAGCATAAATTTGCATCATTATAGGGTCATTACTGAGGTGATTTTGATGACATTTGTCAAAAGCATATCATTACTCACAAAAATGAATGTAAAAAAATGTGTCGCTGACTTTTCCGCAAGGCCTTTTCAAGAATAATCTCATGTATAATTATACTTTTAAAGTGCAAACTAAAAATCTGTGTGTTTGTGATGCTTCTATGTTAATGGTGGATTTCCAGCATTTAATTTTTGAAGCTGTCAGGTCAAGTAAACCCAAAACGTAAAGAAAACTGACTGATTTTGTTCATTTTGTGTTTCTGCATAGTTCTGATCTTTTTCTGTCTGTCAGGGGAAAGATATAAGATTACAATTACAAGCACTTAACGAATACCCAAAACTGCCATATTAGTGATGCTGCCTGTCAGAGGCAGTGAGAAATATTACTGCTGTCCATCAAGAGGAAATAAGGAAATGGGTCACATTAACAATGTTTACAGTTACAGGGTTATCCTGGTTTTGAGTCTTGTTAATGTTCTGATCATGTTTCTGTGTTGGTGTTTATATATAACATTAGTTTGCAGGCTGACGGTCGTGTGTACAGTTGTTTTGAATTACCCAAATAATAAATCGATTGTCTGATGACTGCTGTGGTGGAAGATGGTAAATATTATTTTCCATGACCTTGTTATTGTCCGGCTAGGTTAAAGGTTAAAGTTATGCGTAAGTGTCTTACGGACTTGCAAAATGTGTCTCCACATGGCTCATATATTTTGTCCAGTGTATTCTGTTAAAACAATCGAACCACAGATTGCTGTTGGTCATTCTTCATCGATTGGCTGAGTTGTACGTGTGACCCTTTGGTTATTAAAATGGTTATTAAAATTCACTGAACTCCCGTCATCAGATGAGGTTTAAAGTTTCCTTTATATCTGGAGGTGCTCTGGGTGTCTTTGTTTTTTAATGTTGCTTTAGGCCTTGACTACTGGGGGACCTCCCGTGGTTACTTTTTTTCCTTGTTCTCCTTACTCATTTTGTATGTTCTGTATACGTCATCGTTATTATGGAGCCCCGTTTGGGTCATAATTCAATGAATAAATGAGTCTATTATTATGAAATACATATCCATTATTATGAAATATATGTGTATTATCATGAAATATTTCACATTATTATGAAAAAAATGTAATTATTATGAAATGTATTTTTATTATTATTTAATCTTAGTTTAATGCATAATAGTTTATTTCAGAATGGCTTTTTTATTTAAGAATGAGTTTTTACATAATTGCTGCCTTTTTCATAAGAATGAGCTTTTACATAATAATGACATTTTGCCACTGGGCGGGGCCAGTGGTTGACCTGCACGCTCATTGGCTGATCCTTCTCCATTCTACGCTCTGACATCGACTAGTTTTGGCCGTGAGGTCCCGTTAGCAGCGGGCCGTGGCACCTCAGTTTACGGTTAAAAGTTGACATCGACTCAGAAACGTAGCGCGAAATGTAGGGAAAACTTGATTTTGACGGCATGGCGACAGGAGAAAGATCCTTTTCTGACTTACTCCGAGAGGTAGCCAACAGGCTCGATGCTAGTCCCCCCCCACCAACTGCATGGATCAGCCAATGAGCGTGCAGGTCAACCACTGGCCCCGCCCACTGGCAAAATGTCATTATTATGTAAAAGATCATTCTTATGAAAAAGGCAGCAATTATGTAAAAACTCATTCTTAAATAAAAAAGCCATTCTGAAATAAACTAATATGCATTAAATTAAAATTAAATAATAAAAATATATTTCATAACAAGTAATTTTTTTCATAATAATGGAAAATATTTCATAATAATACACATATATTTCATAATAATGGGAAACATTTTAAAATAATGGATACGTATTTCATAATAATAGACTAATTTATTCATTTAATTATGACCCAAACGGGGCTCCATACGTTATTGCATGTAACATTGCTCTCTTTCGTGTCCCGTGGGCAGATCTCTGGACTAATCTGTTTTTAGAGGCGTCTCTTTCCTGTTATCTTCCTGTGACCCCTCAAACGGGTCGAGGCAGATGACCTCCCTCCCTGCATCTGGTTCTGCTGCTGGTTTTTTTTAGTCCCTTTAATTTGTTTTTTTTTTTTTTTTTCCTGTCCACTGTCCACTTTGTGCTTGGTCAGCATGAAGGATCTCGCCAAAGTGTTGGGTATGTATTAAAGTATGGATAAAATCTATTGATTATCAAGGTTTCTGATGCAGAGGTTATTTTGAAATTGTTAAAGCAGAAGAGAAAAATAGAGACGGGCTGAGAATAACGCATAAGCTGCGTATGGGAAAGTGTGAATGTATGCAGGTAAGAAAATGTTGCATTAGATTAAATATTATCCCAGTGAGATAGCAAACATTTTGCACTGCAGTATATATTGTTTTGCTCTGAGTATATTTCTTTCTCACACACAGTGATGTACCTCAACTCAGAAATCCTTGGTTTTTAAATTTAGCCTCAATGCTGTATACTTTGCTAACACACATTTTTCTTTGGAATGCCTTTGAAATATGGATGAGACTTTTTTTTTTTTTTAAAGGGCTATGAGTCAACAGAGCATTCGAAAAGCAAAGGAAACAGACAACTAAGAATCTGCAGTGTGCAGAGAAAGCATTTAAAACAGTGAATCTGGGAAAATTACTTATCAAGAAAAGCTTAGAAGTTTTCCATTAAGAAGATAATCTAAAGATGTCTTGTGACACGAGTAAAGGAGTAGGTTGAAAAGCCTGTAGATGATCTCTAAAAGAAATGCTGATTCACTGTGGGTGGAGCAACGTATCAAGATTGTATCTGAGGTGTGCAGCACCAGTTAAATCAACCAGTTCATACCAGTCACTCTCAGTATTAACTGGTACCTTAATGAGCCTGAGGGGGCGGGAACTTGTGACTCACCTAAACAAAGTAAACCACAAATAACCTTACAACTATAAGACCTGTTATGGAAAGACCGGTCTTTCTGGATAGGAAAGACCCCAAATAATGTATTTCAAGTGTTAGAATCATAAACTCTCCAGTGACACTTGTGCAAGCCATGCAGAATGTATAAAATCCCAGAGAAGACTATGTGACTCGCCTGTAAGTGCTTTTATATCTCCCTGAGGAAGTGTGAGATTTAAAGCTTGCAACTCAGGTTTCATTTTTTTTTAACACATCAACATTAAAGTGCCTACTAAACGGACCACCTGCATTCTGTTTCAATTACACATCTTTGAGAAGAACAAGGGGCTTCTTTTTACTGAACCAGCTGACGACTAAGCAGTATAAATGCGCTCAAAGGCTACTGTCAAACTCAGAGGAAGTAATGGAAGAAGGTTCATGTACTACATCTTCTGTTTCACTTAAACTGGAAAAGAGCCGGTTTTTCTTCCTTGCAGTCCCACTTTTTCAAGATTAGTAGCCCAGTTCATCCAGCATGCAAGGCTTTTTTCCCAGCAGTTAACCAGTGTAGATTCACATATCAGATATGGGTTGTTTTCGAAAGATGACACAAGCAAATCAAGATAAACAAAAAAACAAACAAAATATAATAATAATAATAATAATAATAATTTTAAAAAAAAGGAATTTAAGGAATAAATCAGAATTGGCCATCAGGGCCTACAGTGTAAATGCAGCAAAAGTAAGACTTGGTAAAGGAATATTTGTTGCAATTCATAATTTTGGAGTTTGATTAAATATAACCTAAGTGTTCTTAACTTATATGCTTATATATGCTGTAGACTTGTGGATATGATTTAACTGAAACACGAACCAACAAATTTGAAGCACAACAATGTCTCGTCTCGTCTCGTCTTCTTCCGCTTATCTGAGGTCGGGTCGCGGGGGCATCAGCCGGAGCAAGGAAGCCCAGACCCCCCTCTCCCCGGCCACTTCTTCCAGCTCCTCTGGGGGGATCCCGAGGCGTTCCCAGGCCAGCCAAGAGACATAGGGCCAATTCCAATTCCTCTCTTAACCCTCAATCTCAACCCTCGCCCTTAACCCTCAATTTTTGGCCCTCAATCTTAACCCTCGAAAGTAAGTGTAAGGGCTATCTTGTGACTTAGAAATGGGACACCCCTCGAGTGCAGTTACGTCATCAGACTGAAACGTATCAGAGCCCGTGTTGTCTCTGTATTTCCTGAAATTACACAGGGATAACATTGAAAAGAGCGCTGTATATTCTCTAAATAATATTAGCAAATAACACAATAGAGGATACATTATTCAGTCCATCGTCGCTACACAACAAGGTATACAAGTAACGTGAAGCCGCCTGGGACCGCTGACGGGACCCGTACCGCTGACGGGACCGGGACCGCTGACGGGACCGTTACGGCGGAACGGGACCACCGACGAGTACAAGTAACGTGAAGCCGACCTGGACCGCTGACGGGACCGGGACCGCTGACGGGACCGAGACCGCCACGGACGGCGGACCGGTCCCGTCGGCAGTCCCGGCCGGCTTCACGTTACTTTGTTGTGTAGCTACGGAGGACTGAATAATGTACCGGGACCACTGACGAGTACAACGTGAAGCCAACGGGACCGCCGGTCCGGCAGCAAACATCGTAAAGTAAAAAAATAAATGTTACCCAACAACGATGTTAATCCATGAAAAAAATCTCAAACAAACACAATAAAATGGTTTCGTAACATTTATATCTTTAAGATATACGAAGATACTTACGTTTGTAGCTAGCTTCTGGATAGCCCTTACTTCCAAGGGTGGTGTCGGAAAATCTCAATTTTGAGGGCGATACAGCCCTCAAACTCGTCCCTCAACTTGATGTCCCTTAGAATTGGGACACCACTTGCCCTTAGCGGGAGCGCGCATTTTTGAGATTGAGGGTTGAGATTGAGGGTTAAGGGAGGAATTGGAATTCACCCATAGTCCCTCCAGCGTGTCCTGGGTCTTCCCCGGGGTCTCCTCCCAGTGGGACGTGCCCGGAGCACCTCACCAGGGAGGCGTCCAGGAGGCATCCTAACCAGATGCCCGAGCCACCTCATCTGGCTCCTCTCGATGCGGAGGAGCAGCGGTTCTACTCTGAGCCCCTCCCGGATGACCCAGCTTCTCACCCTATCTCTAAGGGAGAGCCCGGCCACCCTGCGAAGGAAGCTCATTTCAGCCGCTTGTATCCACGATCTTGTTCTTTCGGTCACTACCCAAAGCTCATGACCATAGGTGAGGGTGGGAATGTAGATCGACCAGTAAATCGAGAGCTTCGCCTTCCGAGCAGCACCCGCATCACTGCAGATGCCGCACCGATCCGTCTGTCGATCTCCCGCTCCATCCTTCCCTCACTCGTGAACAAGATCCCGAGATACTTAAACTCCTCCACTTGGGGAAGGACCTCATCCCCAACCCGGAGAGGGCACTCCACCCTTTTCCGGCTGAGGACCATGGTCTCGGATTTGGAGGTGCTGATTCTCATCCCAGCCGCTTCACAACCGGCTGCGAATCGCTCCAGCAAGAGCTGTAGATCACGGCTCGATGAAGCCAACAGAACCACATCATCTGCAAATAGCAGAGACCCAATCCTGAGTCCACCGACCCGGATCCCCTCGACACCTCGACTGCGCCTAGAAATTCTGTCCATAAAAGTAATGAACAGAATCGGTGACAAAGGGCAGCCTTGGCGGAGTCCAACCCTCACTGGAAACGAATCTGACTTACTGCCGGCAATGCGGACCAAACTCTGGCACCAGTCGTACAGGGACCGGACAGCCCGTATAAGGGAGTCCGGCACCCCATACTTCCGAAGCAACCCCCACAAGAATCCCCGGGGAACACGGTCGAACGCCTTCTCCAAGTCCACAAAACACATGTAGACTGGTTGGGCGAACTCCCATGATCCCTCCAAGACCCTGAAGAGGGTGTAGAGCTGGTCCACCGTTCCACGGCCGGGACCAAAACCACACTGCTCCTCCTCAATCCGAGATTCGACTATCCGACGGACCCTCCTCTCCAGGACCCCTGAATAGACCTTCCCAGGGAGGCTGAGGAGTGTGATCCCCCTGTAGTTGGAACACAACAATGTATGCAGTTAAATAGCCTCAACTGCTTTGTAGCATCTGGGCAGCAAAGAACCCGATCCCCCATCTTTAAGGACTCACAATGATAGTGAAAATAATCATGAGGAATATAGGACAACTGAGAGAGCAGGTACAACAAAAGTATAAACAAAATACTATATGCTAATTATTGCAGTTCATTGCATTGGACTGTACCAGGTAGCATAAATATTAGGTTTTTAGCTAATGTTAAACTTTGGTAAGATTTCTTGAGCTTCTCGTGTTCCTTTTTTCTGATGTTGCCATTGCTTGGGACGGCCACGTCCACCACCGCTATTGTCAGGCTGATTAGACATCATGAGTTTGTCAGTTTGGATCTGGAAGGCCCACATGTTCTTGACCTGCCCGTTCTCAGTCACCTTTGGAGGTGTCCCCCATCTTGACCCTGGGACTTTGGGTCCATACTTGGCACAGATGTTTTGTGCATTAAACCTGCTACCCGGTTGTGCTTTGTCTGCCAGTATCTTACACCCTGCTGTGATGTGCTGTGCTGTTTCAGGGACGTCTTTGAACTTCCTGCATCTGGGGTCCTGTCTGGTGTGATAGACCCCCGCCTCTATCGATCTTGTGTTTAGGGCCTGTTCTTGTACAGCCATGATCGGTAGCTTCTGTGTTGTCTTTCAGCCCAACCTTTTTCTGCCATCGGTATGTTTTTCTGATATCAACCACCTCTTCAATTTGGTGGTGGTACGTGCCATGTAGGGGCTTATCTGTCCGTGATAGCCCCTCGGGTTCCTCCTCCATGCTGGATTTCAGTTGCCTGAGGCAGCTAGCAGGTTATCAGTGGGGAGGCATCTCCTTGATGTATTTCTGGAGGCCTGCTCTTTTTCCTCCTGGATAATAGCTCTAACACTCACTAGTCTTCGGTCTCCCCCTTCACTTAGCGTACAGCCTCAGGAGGGTGAACTTGGGGTGAAACCCTCCACGCATTGTAAGGAGTTTACTTGTCTTAACATCAGCAGCTTGCATCTCTTACAGTGGCCAGGATATTATACAATGGTATCTGATTACTGGTAGGGCGAAGCTGCTGATTGTCTGGATCCTGCCTCACCTGTCGGTCAGATCCTGGTGAGGTGAATCTGGTGAGATTGCGGAGAGGATGTTATTTCCATGCATTAAGCAAAGAAAACATCTAAGGAGATTGCTGAAACTACTAAAACTGGGTTAAAACCTGTCAAACAAATTATTATAAACTGGAAGTTTATAGGATAGTGGGGAACCATCTCCTTTAAGGAAGAAATATGGTTGGAAAAAAACCTTGAATGATGATGATTTGTGATCTGGGCTTGCTGTAGTTGGTCAGGTCCAGGTTCAGCAATGTTATGAGCTCAAAGACTGAGGTCAGCTGACTACCTGAATATACTGGATGACCAGGTTGTTCCATCAATGGATTTTTTTTTTCTCATTGATGGAACAGGCATATCCCAAGATGACAATGCCGAGATTCATCAGGCTCAAATTGTCAAAGACTGGTTCAGGGTGGTTGAGACATCATTTCCACTTATGGATTGGCCACCACAAAGTCCAGAACTTAACCGCAATGAGAATCTTTGGGATTTTCTGGAGAAGACGTTCGGCAGTGATCCGACTCTCCCATCATCAATACAAGATCTTGGCGATAAACTCTTGGCGGAAATAAATGTTGTGACATTGTAGAAGCTCATTGAAACAAATGTGTTCTGTAATCATAGCAAAAGGCAGTCTAATAAAATATTAGTGTGTCACTTTTGACGTTTGACAGTGTGTGTGTGTATATATATATATATATATATATTATATATATATATATATATATATATATATATATATTTTAAGGGTCTCTGAATTACTCAAGTTGCATGCAAGAGCAGCTTCTCACCAAAGCTTGAAAGACAGGCTAGTAAGCTCACCGACTCAGGTGCAAGAGACCGTCATGCTGAAAGGAAATTCTCAACAACACTGTTAAATAAATGTTTATCCTGTTTGGCCCGTGAGCTAAAGCGTCTTTTGAATTTTGGCCCCCTGTGCAATTGAGTTTGACACCCCTGGTGTAGATCTTTAACCATTTTCAGTTCTGAGTAGAAATCTTAGTAATAGACTGTAAATTAAGCCATAATTAAGTCACTACTTTAACCAGCAAACAATGTGCTCAATATATCATATTCATGAAGAAAGATAACTTTTTTCTTTCTTTCTTATAAATTCTTGAAACTCTGTGTCATTTATCCAATTACTCCTCCAACGTGGGCTGGTCTCAAGCATAAAACTCTCAGCCTGAAAATTAGTCATTAAAATGTAATTGAGCGTCATTAAAACTGCTTCATGAGGTAACCGTGTAACACTAACTGACAGGTACTTTCAAGCCTACTTTTTGCATCATGCTCTAAGTGTGGCGACTGCGTTCGCACTCTTATTTGAAGCTGTCAGCTTCTGTTTTAAATAATATATATGCTACAAAGTAGAGCGGACTTTTAGAAATGCTCAGAGTGTTTTTGTTTCACACCTCTACTGGTTCTTGCTCAGTCTTAAGTATCCCGTAAACGCTGTATAAACTGCAGCGAGCATCATATCATGCTCTCCCTCATGTAAGACGGTGAGAAAAAAAATATATATTAATCCCTACGTAATCATCCATTATCAATACCAGTTTAATCCTCTGCAGGGTCACAGGGATCTGCTGGAGTCTATCCCAGCTCACTTCAGATGAAAGGCAGGTTTACACCTGGACAGGTCACCAGTCCATCACAGGGCCACATATAGACAAACACAATTACTCGTACGGGCAATTTAGAACCACCAATTAACCGGAGTACCCGGAGGAAACCCCCGGAAGCACGGGGAGAACATTTACAGAAAGATCCCTGAGGTTTGAACCAGGAACCTTCTTGCTGAGAGGCAACAGTGCTGACCACCAAGACAATGTGCTGTCCCCTACTTAATCACTGATTATTAATTCAAGTACTCTTACAAAGGACAACCCTGTAATTCTTTCAAGGGTACCTAAACGTGAAAATATTATCACATAGACTCTGAACCACTATATCAGTAACATATTGTCAGTTACTCATTGACCCACAAAAGAGTAGGATTATCCATTTTCCCTGTCTTAATCTCCTCCCAGTTTCGGATTATTCAGGATTTCTCAGACAGAAGAAGTGGGTAGTAAAAAGTTTAACACAGTTTTTCAAATAAGAGTAGAGTCGTTCATGCAAGCCCCTAAAACCAAGTGTCTTACGCAGAGGTGTGAACACATGGGGAGCTCACATGTCTCTGCTATTTTGACAAAATAATGTTCAAGACATTTTTATCAAGACCCCAGGAAATTGTATTGACTTGTTAAAAAAAAGGGTATAATATGTCACCTTTAGAAAATAAACCTAGCAGGTAAAGTCATTAATTATTTAAAACTGGCATAGCAAGATGCATTATTTACATCAGCCCGCCATTTCACATCACACAAGGGCAAGCACTTATGAATTTTCTTCTGCAACACAGACATGCAAAAGTGTGGGCTGTTAAGAGGCCTAAAAAAGTGCTCTTGACTACCCACAATGTCCAGTTAAGAGGACTATTTTGACAAGATAAGTGTAAATGAATGTGTGTGCACTTCAGACACAACAGGCTTAGATGGTGATGTTCCAATAGATACCACAACATCTGCTTTAATTCGACAATATCCAACATGCAGTATATTGGAAGATACCCTACAGAAAGATTTCCATTGACCTCATTGACCACACACTAGGCTCCATTTGTCTTCAATTGTTGTTTTTTTTTATGGATTCTTGCAGACAAACATAAGCACAAACACAAAGAACTGTGGTGTGGGAAGTAGTAGAAAGCACCTGAATACAGCATAAGGGGTGGTGCTTGTCAATATTTAATAGAAGCTACCCAACTAGCGCAAAATGGTGCTATTTTTATCCACTAGGCGGCAATAATGCATTGCATTTGGGGTTTTTTGGGAAAAGAAAGCAACAAGCTCAAACAAGAGATAAACAAGAGATTAATTTTACGTCATTTTCTACTTTCAAACGATCATGGTGTACTACTCTAATGCTGTGGACTGTACATCACATAGCCCCAAAGTAAAGAAGCTACAGAGCTATTCCTTTATGGCTGAAGTGACTTGGGTCAAGTGGCCAAAAGAACTCTCTTAACAGGGAAGTTGAAAGGCGCTGACTCTGTGTGAGAAGGAGGAAAAAATCAGGGAGGAAAGTTGACGTGATGAACCTCACAAGAAATTCTAGCTAATGTTCCAATCATTTTGACAAGGAAAAGATCAGATCTGCTGTGCCTGGAATAACTGGAGGAAGCCACGAATGTGGGGAAGACCGGAGAAGCTTCTATCTGCTTCTACATCATGGTCCGTGGTATTCAGGTAGTTGATCATTTCAGAGACAACCATTAATTTCTTAGATAATAATAAAATAAAGAAGGGGACTCCTTGCTTTGAGGAATAATTTGTTATATTTTGGTCTGTCTAAATGTCCATCCATGCAGTTATCTGCATCCCTGCGCTCAAAAAATGTTGAGAAGCTGTGGTGCTGTTGACCTCAACTGGGGACGTCAACCACCTCATCTTCTGCAGAAGAAGCTGAGTCTGTGGCTCACCTATAACTGGGGAAAAGGTAACGTAGGTAGTGGCAGGGCTGTGAGAATGGATGAGGTCCACCCTCAGAAGTTGTGAGGGTGCCCTGGTTGACAGTCTTGTAACATCAACGTCTACTGAACAATCACATGGATATCAGGGGAAGACTCTCTGGACTGCCAGAGTCCGGTGATGGTTCCCCTTTTAGGGGTGTGTTCCAATTACAAGGAAATAACTCCCTTTAGTCTGCCTGGTAAGGTCTATACAGGGGTGCTGAAGACGTGGGAGGGTCCTGGAGGGGGTAACTGGTTCACATGTGCTTTCTGAACATGGAGAAGGCATTCAACCATATTCGTTCGAGTATCCTGTGGGAGTTGATACAAAAGTACGGGATACTGTGTCTGTTGCAAGAGGCCATTCAGTCTCTTTATAAATGGACAAAAGATCCATATAGAAATTTGGTTAGGGTTAGGGTTAGCTAACTTTAAATATCACTGGGCTTTGTCTATGATGTATATGTTAAATAGAGAAGGAGAACAACAGGAAGATTGTTGCAGCGACTGCATGAGTGCAGTCTCTGTTGTTCTGAAGATGAAGGCCAAAAGCCGAGTTCCTCTGTTTACCAGTCAAAATATGTTCCAAGATCCCAAATAGACACATCTGATATTGGTTTCCTCCAGCTTTATTGGAAGTCACTTATTCAAGACACTCTCAGTAGAGCCACTTCTCCTGGCACATGAAGAGGAGACCACTGATATGGTTCTGGTATCTGGTAAGAATGCTTCCTGCCAGAGGAGGTATTCTAGTCATGTCCAGAGAAGTGAAGTCCAAGACAAAACCAAAATATGCTGGAGGGATTATATCACTCTGAACTGGAAGAGGTGGCCAGGAAGAGGAAGGTCTGGGTCTCTCTGCTTAGGTTGCTGCATCCCACCACCTGAACCCAGATAATGGATGTATAGAAGGATGTATGGATGGATGGATGAAATTTTCTTGAATTCAGCCTCAATAGTTTTTAACAGTGAATGTTCTATGATATAGTGAGGCATAAGGATTACTCAGATCTTCATTTAGTCACATATAAATTAATACAGTGATACCTTATTTTTCGTGGTTAATGGGGATTGCCCCCAACCCGTGAAAATCAAAATCCGCGAACGAGAGCCAGCCTAAATAACGTGTTTAAAATATGTTTAAAAAACGCAAAAAAGTAGCGAGGCACTGCAGACAAAGGCTCAACTGTTGTCTTTCTGTTACCTTCACAGCCTCTGGTCTCTGAACCGTAGTAAAAAAAACTGCTTCTATTGTCCTATTTTTGGCTCGTAATTAGCGGGTAACATGCTAACAACAACAAAAGAAAAAGTCTGGTTTTCTCTGCATGGAGAGGGCACTTTATTCTGGCACTGCAGGAACTTGTAACATCACCCCTTACCAAAAAGTAGTATATTTAAGTATACTTATAAGTATAATTTATATACTTATAGTATACTACTTTTTGGTAAGGGAGAGGTTGTATTGATCGGCTCCTGTCGGTTAATAGAGAATGTAAATCTATACACGCTGGGCTGCTGTTGATGCTCACTACACTTTTCATCTAACCTTGTTTTCGTTCTGCCGTCCCACGACACACACACTAAATTACCCATAAGGCCACACCATTACCCATAAGGCCACCTTCTTAAAGGGGCCAGGCTGGCTCACAGCATTTCTTCGCTGTGAGAGAACGTGTACAACATCCTGTGATGTTTGCACAATTTTTTCTTAATTTTTTAATTATATATTTCTGAAAATTCCGCTAATAACTAAAACCGCGGAACTTGAAGTGCGAATTGGCGAGGGATCACTGAACATCACACATACACTTAGTTTATGTCATCAGTGATGGGTCCTACTCTCTGACAGAGCTAGAATTAGAAACAGATGAGTATAATGGAAGGGAGTAGACTGAAAAAAGCTAATATCGTATCTGGTTTCCTAAACAGGGTAAAATAAACTGGCCTCACAGCAGTTAGCAGTTAGCATGAGCAGTGTCAACCCAAAACAAACACACAAAAGTTTCATTCATGCTTATATTGCTTTAATGAGTTTCTCTGTCCTTATGTTGGTCCGCTTCTCTACTTATCTAGGTACAGTTTGTCTCCTTTAAAATAACAGTGTTTGACTGAGAAAACAGTTGACTTTCTATTACACTTGATAATTTACTAAACAAATTCAAACAGATGAATGAATGCACATTTTTACCATATATTTAGCGTGTTTGTATGAATGTTTTTCATTTATGCATCTTGATTAAGCTCCAGTAGATACCTCTGACCCTGAACATGATAAGCAGGCATAGATAATGGATTGATGGAAGGTTCAGAAGTTAACATGAATAAATAAACAACTTCTGCTACTTTCTGAACTAATTCCACTTTTGCTTCTGTTACATTTTCTACTTTCTTTAAATATGTTGATTACCTCATGTGACACTTTCCATTTTGATTTGTGACAAAAAAGATGTTTTAACTAGAGCTGGGCAAGTTAATGCGTTATTATCGCGTTAACTCATTAATTTATTAACGCCGACAATTATTTTATCGCGCAATAACGCATGTTGCTCACATGCTTTTGTTTTGAAAAGTCTGTTACTGGCTGCTGCGGAACTGGAAGAGAATTGGCAGGTAAACTAAAAACAGACATGGAGAACGGTAAAATTCTGTGTACTTTACAATTTGGGTAGAAACTCAGGTAGCAATATTAACAATTCTGTTTGAAAACAAAAACAACATTTCGCGTCTTTCCTCCATGTTCCATCAGATCTGCTCCATGTGTTCACTGTCCTGCTGTTCTCTAGCTGGTTACTGCAGTGCGGCTCCATCTAGTGGCACAGATGTGTAACGACAACAGAAAGTCCAGTCCTCATTATAAAACAAATTCAGTCCTGTGGTCCGTTTTTTTATTTTGTATTTTTGATCCGAGTCTAAAATTAAAATATAAAAAAAAACAGGCATTTTTTTTTGTGTTAGATTTAAAAACGAAAAACGTAGTAAAATGTCACTTTTTAATTTTTTGAATTTTTGATTGACAATTGTAAATGGACATAATGAATGATACACGGATTGGTAAAGTTAGTTCATAAAAAACAGGATTACTTTAATGTCCTGGCAGTGGCCATAAGCTTTATTTTATTTAACATTTTTTTTACACTAAATATGTGTTACTGACAAGTGCTGATGTTAAAAGTGTTATGTTATGGCACTTTAGTTCATATGGCAACAGAACATTTAAATAAAAGTGCATTTTACACTACTTTTGAATTCATTATTTGATTTTTTTCGTATACAATGCGATTAATCGTGATTAATCATTTGAATCATTGCCCAGCCTTAGTTTTAACATTTATTTATGTAGTATTGTGTCATACATATTATAGAAGTAATTATCAGCTTCCTTTATTTGAATATGTTCTATTTAATTGAATTGATTTTACTGCAGTATATATTCTGAGAACTCAAGGAAATGTATAATGAATAGCAATGGAAAACAGAACACAAAGCAGAAGAAATGCTTATTTTGAGAGTCCAAAATCTAATCAAAGCAAAAGGATGAAAAAAACAAACTATTGCAAGTAAAATAAAAGTATTTCTTACACATCATACCATCATAAACGTTCAGGCGACCTGTTCAAAGGATGCTGTATGACACCAAACTCACTCTTTAACCGGATCTCTTACATGTTCCATTGGATTCTGGACAACACAGCAAAAAGTATATTTTTCAGCTCTCAAACAGTAAAGTACAGCTTCTTAAGCTAGAAAAACACTGAGCATTTCGTTTTTCTCATGTAGGAAAAAAAAATCCTTTCCTTTCCTTTCTGAAGAATGGCCATGATTGCTTCTACTATCCTCTCCTCCCAGACAGGAGAACAGATGGAGAGAACTCAGGCTACATGGTAGTGAATAATTCCTTGAAAAATGAATCAAAGTCTCTTGTATGTCAACACTAATTTACATAAGGAAACCACACGATTGAACTACAGCAGAGTGAAAGAAAATAGAGGCACTGACTTTGGTTTTGAAAGTCAAAATGTGTGGTGAAAACATGCCCTTAATGCTTAAAGCAAAATATTTAACCCTGGTGACTTAGTGGTAGTGCTATCACCTATCATGGGAAAGTAGGCATTTGCCGATTGTGCTAGTAAAAGTGGCATATTATGCTAGTGGCAGTGCTCGTTTTTTGCCCAAATTATGCTCAAATCATGTTCGCTTTTCAAAATTATGCTACTTTAAAAAAAAAAATTATTCTATCGTTTTTTTCCCACATCCACCGCACCTATACCCGTATAGATTATTTTTTTATAGATAATTCTTTAATTTCAAATCTTAAATCCTGTAGTTATGAAGGTATTATTATTTCAGATCATGCACCCCTAGTTCTAGAACTGGCTTTTCCAGACGCTGAATATGCAAGAAAGCACTGGAGACTTGATCCTTTGCTGCTTACAGATGAGAGTTTTCTTACACACATTAAAATATTTCTGAGCACTAATAAAACGCCAGATGTATCTAATAAAATAATTTGTGAGGCCATGAAAGCGTATTTAAGGGGTGAAATTATATCGTTTGCGGCATACAAAAATAAGTGTTAGAAGGAGAAACAGAGAGAAATTGCCAATCAGATTTTGGACATAGACAAACAACATGCAAATTCACCCACCCCCGAATTATATAAAGAACGTTTGAGACTCCAGACAGAATTCAATGTCATGTCCTCTCCTCTGACCAGGTTGAAAGTCAGCTACTCCGGACTAGGAGTGATTTCTACGAGCATGGTGAGAAGACAGGTAAACTTCTGGCCAATCAACTTCGTGGGCTAAGAGCGAGGCAACTTATTGCTGGTATACGGATGGATAATGGGTGTGTAGCATCGGATCGGATTTTTATAAGAAACTGTCCGCTGAGTTGACTCCCTTTTTATGCTCAGTGTTCACTGACTCCCTTGACTCTGGTACACTCCCTCCTTTTGTTCGGCCAAGCTTGCATCTCCTTGTTATTGAAAAAAGATAAAGACCCATTAGATTGTGCTTCTTACAGACCAATATCACTACTAAATTCAGATGTAAAGATTCTTGCCAAAGTCCTGGCCCACAGATTGGAACATGCTCTCCCCACTGTATATCCCCTGATCAAACAGGGTTTATTCATTCTATAATATTCGGCGATTGTTCAACATCCTGTTTTCCCCCAAACATACTGAGTCAGAATGCCTTGTCTCTATGGATGCTGATAAAGCATTCGATAGGGTAGAATGGAATTATCTTTTTATGACACTAGAAAAATTCGGTTTTGGCCCCATTTTTTCTTCCTGGATTAAATTGTTGTACAAATGTCCTTCTGCCTCTGTATTAGCTAATAATCATTACTCTGAATATTTTGAGTTACACCGTGGGACCCGGCAGGGCTGCCCTTTGAGCCCGCTCCTTTTTGCTATTGCTGTTGAGCTGCTCGCAATGGCCATTCGCAGCAACGAGCAGATACAGGGGATATTAAGGGGAGTTGAGCATAAGGTCTCACTATATGCCGATGACCTACTCCTGTTTCTTTCTAAACCAGCCACTTCCTTACCAGAAGCCCCGAATGTATTGGAGGTTTTCAGTCAGTTCTCGGGATATAAACTTAACTTAAATAAGAGCGAACTTCTTCCAATTAATAAGCAAGCTCTTACACTGGATTATACAAATTTTCCATTGAGAGTTGAAAAAGATCACTTTAACTATCTTGGAATATGTGTCACTAGAGAATTTAAAAATTCGTTTAAATCTAATTTTCTTAGTCTGTTCGATCAGACAAAACAGATTCTATCCAAATGGTCTCCTTTGTCTTCCTCCCTTATTGGAAGAATAAATTCAGTTTAAATGACACTGCTTCCAAAGTTTCTTTCTCTCTTTCAGTCTCTCCCCATTCTCATCCCCAAGTCCTTTTTTAAGGCCCTTGATTCGTTAATTCTTGTTAATATTTGGAATGGGAAGCACCCTAGGCTTCGGAAAGCATTCCTTCAGAGACCTAAGCAGGTGGGGGGAATGGCTCTGCCTAACTTTCAATGCTATTACTGGGCAGCGAATATCCGTTGTGTGATGTATTGGATGCACTTTCACCTTGAATCCGCATGTCCGGCTTGGGTAGCGATGGAGGTCTGTGCTAGTAGTCCAGATTCTTTACCTTTTAGGCGCTGCGCTTCCACTTACCTCGGGTACTTCTATTAGCAACCTTGTTGTTAAGCATTCCTTACAAATCTGGGCCAAATTCAGGAGACATTTTGGACTGCAGGCCTTCTCACTCCAAAGTCCAATTGCAGCTAATCATCTATTTGCTCCCTCTTTGGCCGATGGGGCATTTAAGATTTGGTGCAAAAAAGGCTTGAGATGCTTTGATCTCTTCATTGAAAACACCTTTGCTTTCTTTTCTCAATTCTCAGAAACCTTTGACATCTCCAAAACACACTTTTTTAGATTTCTACAAGTCAGGCATTATGTACAACGTTTAGTTTCACAATTTCCTCATAAACCCCCAGTCAATCCTGTTGATATATTTCTGTCTGTCAACCCCATTTCGAAAGGCATTATGTCTCATCTTTACAGTCTTATTTCAAAGTTACTCTGCCCTTCAATGGTGGCTATACAAACTGCTTGGGAGCAAGACCTGGGCTCTACATTTAGTGATGACACATGGGACTTAGTCCTTAATCGCATACACTTTTCTTCCATGTGTGCCCGTCATGCTCTCTTGCAGTTTAAGGAGGTCCATCGCATCCACATATCAAAGTCCAAATTGGCACGAATGTACCCTAATGTGGACCCTATATGCAATAAATGTAAAAGTGCACCAGCCACGCTCCTTCACATGTATTGGGCATGCCCCTCTTTGGTTAACTTCTGGGAATCAGTCTTTCAAACAATCTCTGTTACCCTTCAACACCAAGTAGAGCCAAATCCTTTGAGTGCCATTTTTGGCATTGCCCCCCACTTGGACTTGCCAAGACCAAAACTGAATGTCTTGGCCTTTACTTCCCTATTAGCCCGACGAACTATCTTACTAAGATGGAAGGATCCAGCTCCCCCCTCTCACTCACACTGGTTTAAGGATATCATGTCTTGTATGAATCTAGAGAAAATCTGTTTTGCTATTAGGGGAAAAGTGAGTAAATTTTATAGAGTGTGGAACCCTTTCTTGAAATTTTTTGAAAAACCCACTACAGTAATTTCTGAGTAGCTCTGCCACCCCCTCCCCTCTTCTTTTTCTTTTTTATTATCATCTGTTTCCTTTTTTTTTTTTTTTTGACTTTTTCATTTTTCTTCCCTAGTATTATGGATGTATGCAGTTATCTCTCCTGTATTAATAATTTAAATTCCATCTCTGCAAATAAACTGTTAGTTATAGTTGATCTGTGGTTGTCTGTATGTCTGGTGTTGTATGTGAATATGGATGTCTTAGGATCTGGGTGGATGTTGTTTGTGAAAATATTGAAAAAAATCTTTCCTTGTACAGTTACTGTTTTGTCCATTATTGATAAGCAATAAAAAGACCTTTGAAGAAGAAAAAAAAAAGAAAAATTATTCTGTGCACAAACTTTACAACTCACAAGACAAGTTAGAAAATGTATTTTATTAACCCTGGCCTGATGTTCTTGGCCGGGTTGTTCAAAACCTGGGTAACTTTATCCAGTGGTTAGGCCTATACGCCGGATAAATCTGCTATCCAGCGGATAGTTATCCAGCAAACAAAAAAAGGTTGCACAAAGCCTGGATACTTCTATCCGCAGATAGCTTGCTAACCATCGCATGTAGCAGAGTGTGACACGGTTTGCGCAAGGTTTTGCACTCAAATGGCCTCCAGTTACCATGGTAAAGTATGCAAATTTAGAGTAAACAACGAACTGTGTGCGCGCTAGCAGACTAGAGACACAGACTTCCGGTTCCATTTCATTGAATTCCCGCGGTATCTCAACACAACTAAAAAGCAATTGCAAAATAGGAGCGGAACCAACTGTTAATAGTAATCTATCGTTTTTAGTAGCTGAGATCTTTTTTTTAATTATTCTAAAATTGTGCTAGTAAGACAAGAAAATATACGGATTATGCTAGCAGTGCTACTTTTGGAAAAAGGGCAAAAATTATGCTCAATTCCTCAGATTATGCCAAAAATTATGATAGCACAATTGGCAAGAGCCTATGGGAAAGGTCCTGGGTGCAAATCCTGGTTGTGTTAGGAAAGCTATGCAGTGTAAAACTTGTGCCAAACCAATTAGTCACTCACGTCACTGTGGAGACCGAAACAGGGAGTGGCCGAAATGGATGTTTTTAAGTCAAATCAGAAAATCAGTCAGGATGTTGGGCATCTTCTGTAATGTATGTTAATGCAAATAATATATGTTTGTGTACAGCATGTATAATGAGCATAATATGTTAATACTGCTCATAGATATTAACAAAATACGGCACGTAGCGTAACAGCATAACAGAAGCATCAGCACACAGTTAATGGCAGCAAGTCTCCCTGTAAAACACTCACATATACAACAAAAGTGCATCTGGAAGTCTTGAGCTCATCATAGCAGAATGCAGATGTTACTGTCAAATCAACGTAGAGTCAAAACAATTGAAACCTCATCTATTCTATGTTTAATGTGGGAATAAGAACAACAGACTCGATGTAAATGTACAAAACGATACTGAGGATCTAAATCTATTCAACTGTAAGGGTACATTTATATAGTGTACTCAAGGAAACTTTAAAAGTGCTGAAGTAATGATGAATGATGTATAGCTGAGTCTAGGCATCTGTCAAAATAATGGATGCTCTGATGTCAAAAGATGTATAATATATTAATAGCAGGCAGAGAATGTGTTCATACGATGTTTGATTCCATTTATTCTGTTAATGGTAGATATATTTTACTCCAAACCAAAAAGTAGCAGCTATAATTCTTGAAAACTACCAACCATGTATAAACTAAAGACCTATGACACCTTGTTATATATTTGTCCCCAACTTCCATCACATTCCAGCCCTTTATGTCCAGTCATATCCGATCTTATCCAAGCTCATCCCATCCTACATCCTCCATAATAACATGTAAATAACAAATATGTCTTTGTTGCTATTAGTTATGCCTCACCGCTGCCAGTTACGTCTGTTTCAGGCTCAGCCGGAGGTCTCATGCTGTTGTCTGTTTACTAGCTCTGTCTTACGTCATCCAGTATCGAATGAATAAAGTTCTATAATGCCACCAACACAAAACAGCTCATCCAGTATCAGTGACGTTTACCCTACGGCAAGAAATGAGTGTCCCAGTCAACACTGATCTTGTAACACATTGTCGTGTTAATTTGAAAAACTGTCATAAAACCCAACATACTGAGTCATAGCTTTGTACTCAACTTTGTATTTAGGGATAACAGAAATGCACACACAGGACTGTTCGGTTTAAGGGCTTGTGTTCATTCAGCACTGGACTGCATGAGCCTAGCTTGAGGCTAGTCAAGAGTCATACTTTTTTAAAACTTTACTCAGTTTTCAAACTTACATTTGCTCCCATATACTGTTTAAGTACCGTATTTTCCGGACTACAAGCCGCTACTTTTGTCCCACGATTTAAACCTTGAGGCTTATACAGAGATGCGGCTTTTCTATAAATGTTTCTTCAGCCCTCAGGGGGCGCTCTAGCACGAAGTGCAAAAACCAAAAAACAAACCAAGTAGTTAAAGGCTATTCTGTTTTTGTTCAGTAGCCTATGTTGGCTATGCTACTCTACATTCATTTTGTGACCATCAATACCTGCAAATTACTTGGTTCTTACCAAGAAAAAAAAAACGTACATTTAGAAGCATTAGATATTCTTTCTTGTTTTAATAATTACTTTCTTATTGTAAGTTTCAAGTAAAACTTTACTTTTTTGTCTCAAACAGGCAGGGAATCCTAAAAGTGAGACAATTAACACTTAAAATAAGATGTATTATGTTTTTCCTCCTCCTCATCTCCTCTCCTCATCAAAATAAATCTTGTTTTAAGATTCAATAACAAATTATACCTTTCTTAAATCTAGAAACAAGTGTTCCTACAATCTTAATTTAAATCTTACCAAGTGAAATTTTTTCACTTGTTTTGAGAACCTTTTTTCCTTAGTTGTAGTGTTTTTATCTTGTTTGAAGACCCCCTTTTTTTGCAGTGATGTTATTATTGAACAAACTGATTAATCCAGGTGTGTCTGATCATTGTAGCTACTCAGACACACCTGGATTTATCAGTTTGTCCAGTCAGTTTGTTGGTTCCCCAGTGGATTTCAGGGTTCTGAGTGGACCCGTAGCAGAGGTAAGGTTTTAATAGCAGATGTGGACCGGACGCAGCGTGGAGCCAGCAGGTCCGTGATCTGGCTCCAAAGCAGATCCGGCACTGAGTGCAAGTGGACTCCGATACGGGTCCATTTCACGGGTCTGTTCCGGATGTCTTTGCTGTGTGGGGGGGTTTCAGTACACAGAATCAGTTCAGGTATATGAATAAACACTTATGGTACAAAATCTTTCGATGTAAATATCTTATTTCTCAGCCTGGATACCGGCGGCTTATAGTCCGGTGCAGTTTATATGTGAAAAAATATATATTTTGTTTATATTTCAATGGGTGCGGCTTATATTCAGGTGTGGCTTATAGTCCAGAAAATACAGTACTTTGAAGATAAATGATTGAAAAAAAGTACATTTTATGTCTATTTGTTTTGTTACTACTTTTCGCTGTGATTTAATCCCCAGCTCTCTAATTTCAGTTGTGTTCTCTGGTATAGTGACCCACAAACCTTCACCGATCATAGAAGCTATTTCAGTGATACCTCCAATCATGTCTCTAATTCCATACAGAAAATGTATGGAATTAGTTGTGCATGTACTAATTCCCATCAAATGTCAAACCATAGTCTGACGCAATAAATGCAAATTAAAGCTATATTTAGATTTTTTTCATGTTACTTCACTTAACTGTATTTCATGAAATTGTTCTCCTTGGGATCATTTAGCCATCTGGTCATGCACTGTTTAATACCTGTGACTTTAAGTTCTGTTGTCCGTCGTACCAGTCTGGATCCATATTGTAGTTCACATGTGTAGTTTCCCCCGTCGCCCTCTTCTATCTCAGGAATCCAAATGTGTGTTGTATTAACGGTGACGGAGCTTCTCCATTCAACCCGCTCACACTCCTGGAAGGTGATACAAGCAGAAGCGCCTCGGTTACAGTGTGCATCTGATTTTTCAAGTGTTTTTCAGTGATTGTGTCATACCTTATACCAGGTCATCTGTGGTTGTTTGTATGGAGCCATATAGTCTTCTATATCAGGACAGATGATCATTTTACTATGTGTTATCTCAGCCTTCTCCAGGTGGCGGATTTTGCTGCTGAAGCATTTCCCTTCATCGCTTTCCTCCACTGTCATTGACATGGACACTTTCATGCAGTACGTTGAGTTCCTAAACAGATCACAAGCACAGAGGAAGAAAAAACAAACAGAGCGATTGACATCAACATAATAGAAAACATCTTTCTCCGAGTTCTTATGAGGCATACAAGGACTGAAAATGCACCCATCAACCTGACATTTCGTGATGAGAACCTCTTGACATTTCAAAATAAAATACTGTAAATGCCGTCTCCATTTGCAAGACGAGTCAAGCACCCTCAAATCAATCTGAGAGTGTGTTTTCTGCTGAATTATTTATCCATCCAACAGCTATTAGCTACAACAGCAACATGAGTCATTCCTCCATTCGTCCGACACTGAGACACAATCAAGAGCTATTTTCATGGTGACGATACTGCGTAGCCATTTAGGCTGTTTGAGGTATCTGGGTGAAATTATGGGATTCTTAAACTACAGTGTTTCATGCATACCACACACAGAATTGTTTTATAGCATGTGTTTCTGGCATGTAGAATGACAGCCCTAGTATATACATGTATGAATATAAGTTCATAAGTATATGCACACATCTAAATGTATTATTTTAAGGCACATTTCATGCATAGGTATATGTATATTTCATATCTATTAATATTTATCCATTATAACCCAACCACCCACCCACCCAGACACAGAAAAGTCCTTACAGAGATCCCAAATGTGCACACATATATATATATAAATAGCTCAGTTGGTAGAGCGGGTCATCCAGTCACTGTAAGGTTGGCAGTTAGATCCCGGCTCCAACTGTCTGCATGTCAAAGTGTCCCTGGGCAAGACCCTGAACCCTCACTGGCCCCCGGTGGGCCCTCACTGGCCCCTGGTGGGCCCGGCAGGGCCTTGCATGGCAGCAGCTGCCCACTGGTGTGTGAATGGGTTAATGAGAGGCCATTGTAAAGCGCTTTGGGGGCACCAGGATGTCCAGAAAGCGCTATATAAGTGGAGTCCATTTACCATTTTTATTTCAGCACAATCCACCGCACATCCATTTACATAAAACACACCATACAAACACTGCAAAAGTCACCTGACCACACACACCACACCATCACTGTCTCGTCTCTCAGTCTGTCCTTTTGTGTTTCACTATTGGTGAAAGTTCGGACTGTCACGGAGGACTGGTGAAGGACACATTCACTCTCACTCACACTCATACACAAGAAAACTAATGTCTGCTGCAAGATTAAAAAACATACACAAGTGTTCCTCTGTCAAGGCAGTTACGTTCCAGAACTTCCCCCACGATGCCAGACCATATAAAAAACATTTTATCTGGTACTTTAAGCCTTAAAATACCCCTCCCACAGGCTTGAAACACACTTTTAAATCACACTGTGAACAAATTTCAACCAAAAAAAAAAAATTGCTAGATGTATTAAGTAAACTGTAACAACTCTGAGGTGTAGAATAATTGGACATCTGGGACTAGAGAACTCAAGACTCCAATTTTATTATGAGTCAGTGAACACACCAGAGCCACACAGAGGGGAGTCATCACCTGTTCCTCCCATTTCACCTATGGTGCTGAAAAACTATAGTAGATCCTGCTGAATTAAATAAGAACTACATGGAGCAACAATAGAACGGACAGAAAAGCACCCATTAATAGAGGTGGGCGGATCGATCCAAATATCGATAATATCGATACCGACGCTGGTATTGATATCGATACTCAAGCCTTTTTTTTTCTTTTTTCTTTTTCTTTCCAACAGAGCGTATCCAGGTAGATAAGAGTGGTCATCTTCAGCATCAACTCATATTAACTTTCAAAGTATGTTACTAAAGTCATATATTACTGGAGCCAACTCAATAAAATATAGTAATATCTTCTCTTCCTGCTCTCCAGCGAAGGCGGACGCTTTTCTGTGAGCTCCTGCCCCTCTATCTGATCCTCGCTGCTCTTTGTCCTGTCTGTGTGATTTTTGGAGCCTCATACGGATAAAATCTGAATATCTAAATTACCCATGGATCTGGTTAGCTGGTCTCTCAATGCAATTGATCAAATTTTTTCTACAAGAAGGGAGTCTAGAGGTGAGCCTTCGTGCCCAGATGGAACACATGTAACCGGGTACTACAAGATCCATGGAGGAAGTGGCGCTTGAGCTGCCAGGCTCCTCTGTTCATCGAGGACGCTGAAGATGTTTACATATTTGGATTTATGATCATCGGATTCCTGCTGTTTGGCGTTGGCGGATACCTGATGTATCGGAAAATTAAGCGCACGGATGCTGCTATTCCGGACCTGTTGTCCGTATGCGTGGAGGTTAGCTGTGCTGTGAGTGCCGAGACTGTAAAAAGACGAGATGAATCGGAAACTGGACGTGATTCACGGCGTGAGCCACCGACAGCTTCAGATGCATGAACTGATGGGGAAAATGGATAACAACCTGGGGAAACTACATGCACAGCTTAGGGAGAATGGACATGAATAATTCGGACTTTTGGATGATTCCCACGAGAGAGAACCAGCAAAGGACTCAAGGCAGGCAAAAATTTCACTGTCAATCTGACCGAAAACAATCTCTCTTATCTGAATCTGGCTCCGCTGAGCGGCCTTGGCCAAGGCCGAACTGAAAAAGAATCTCACCGAGGTCTTATCCGAAGTAGGCCCCCCCCCCCATACCATCCCCCGCTCCATTGCCTTTCCCTGACTCTCAACGTCCTCGCTGGATCCTGGTGTACTCCCCCACGTGGAGCGGACTGATTGCGCTGCGTGCCATCGGGCGAGCGTGCACGGGCCGCTTGGCTGGGACCTTTTTCCTGATATGATGTCTTGTCTTGTATTAAGCTTGTTATGCCTGTGCTGAGGTTTTTTTTTTGTGAATCCCACAACATGTACCTCTGATCAAGGACATGTGGTGTGAGACACCTGTTTTTTATCCTCTCCCCCCCTCCATCCCCTATGTGATCATATTTTCTTCTGCTAAAATTGAAGCGCTCTTATAGCGCTGACCCAAGCACCGTTGACTCCTGTCCATATGTTGTGTTGTTTTTGTATGTTTCTCTTGGACGGTGAACTGGGAAGTCAAATTCTGCTGTGTTGGGACGCTGGCTCAGTGGCGACAATAAATTTGATTCTGATTCTGATTAAGACCTTGAAATAACCCAGTATATGTCATGTATCCCGTTGAATGGTGTTATCTAAGATAAAATAACAAATTTTTAGAGTTGCAGCAACAGGAAAGTTCACACAGTGCAAAAAATTACACAAGTATTGAAAGATATAATATAAAGGTGTACTAGAAAAAAACATTATGAATAGAAATTCAACTCCAAGGAATATTTACACAAAAATGTTGAAGACATAAAGTTTGACAAAATTATATTCTTGGCTTTAACAAAATAATCCAAAGAAATTCATGATAGAATAAGCTTAATATGAAAAAGCATCAGTACTGGTATTGGTATCGGTATCGGCGATACTGGCCCCGTATTTACTTGGTATTGCATAGATACCAAAATTCCCAGTATCGCCACCTCTACCCATTAACCCCACAGTCAGACCAGAGGAGGTTCCTGAAATGGCCTCCCACAAGTCCCTGTGCTGCCACACCTGACAACACCTCCTGCATCCCAATATCCGTCACTACAATATGTATTGTTATAAACTACTGACCTCAACGGTATAGCAACGGTTCAGCGATAGAAAAAAACACGTCAATGAAACAAATTTGTGATATTATGGATATTTAAGGAAAGGTGAACTGCAATATAGCGGGAGATCAGTGTACAGTGATCCCTTATTTTTCACGGTTAATGGGGACCAGCCCCCCCCCCCCCCCCCCCCCCCCCCCCCCCCGCAAAAATCAAAATCCGCGAACTGGAGCCAGAGCCCACCGAGCCTAAATAATACGTTTAAAATATGTTTAAAACCCGCAAAAAAGTAGCGAAACAAGACAAAGGCTCAACTGTGGTGTGTTTCCTTCACAGCTTCTGGTCTCTGAATCGTAGTAAAGGAACCGCTGGTATTGTGCTATTTTTGGCTCGTAACAACAACAACATAAAAAGTCCAGTTGGAACGGGCCTTTTATTCTGGCACTGCCAGAACTTGTGCAGCTGGGCTGCTGTTGATGCTCACTCCACTTTTTATCTAAACCCGTTTTCATTCTGCCGTCCCACGACACACACACTACATTACCCATAATGCCACCTTCTTAAAGGGGCCAGGCTGGCTCACAACATTTCTTTGCTGTGAGAGAACACGCACAACATTCTGTGATGTTTCCACGATTATTTCTTGATTATATATTTCTGAAAAATCCACAAATAACTAAAACCGCGGAACTTAAAGCATAAATTGGCAAGGGATCACTGTATATAGAACTTTAATAGGTTTTGCCAAATTATGGCACTAACCATTAATATATATGCAGACAGCTGGAAAAAAATAAATTAAATATGTACTCTTATTAAAACAAACTTTACTGTACTGCCAGGTAAATATAGATTTAAAGAGATTATGTTTAGTCAATGTTTTAGAGCTGTGCAACTATGTTTGAGAGCTACAATTTAGTTTCATGAGGTCACTTTTAGGATAATGAAAAGCAACACTTGGATCACATGAATTGATAAATAAATAAAGACATCTGTGAAGTGGTTTTGACTATATGTATACTGACTTTCCTGAGAAAAACTTTGAGAAAAAGTGGGACATAAGTCATCTCTTACAGTCCACAGCATCAGAAGGTCATTACCGCAGCCAGCTCATTAGCTTAGCTAATGAGTTTTTACATAATTGCTTCCTTATTCATAAGAATGAGCTTTTACATAATAATGTCATTTTGCCAGTGGGCGGGGCCAGTGGTTGACCTGCACGCTCATTGGCTGATCCTTCTCCATGCAGTTGGTGGGGGACTCGCATCCAGCCTGTAAACTGAGGTGCATTCACTTCAGTTGATGGTTAAAAGTTGACATCGACTCAGAAACGTAGCGCAAAATGTAGGGAAAACTTGATTTTGACGCCATGGTGACAGGAGAAAGATCCTTTTCTGACTTACTCCGAGAGGTAGCCAACAGGCTCGATGCTAGTCCCCCACCAACTGCATGGAGAAGGATCAGCCAATGAGCATGCAGGTCAATCACTGGCCCCTCCCACTGGCAAAATGTCATTATTATTTAAAAGCTCATAAGCTCATTTTGCGCTACGTTTCTGAGTCGATGTTATGAATAAGGAAGCAATTATGTAAAAACTCATTCTTAGATAAAAAAGACATTCTGAAATAAACTATTATGCATTAAACTAAGATTAAATAATAATAAAAATATATTTCATAATTAAATTTTTTTTCATAATAATGGGAAACATTTCATAATAATGGATACGTATTTCATAATAATAAAAGCCTGTATTTCATAATAATAGACTCATTTATTCATTGAATTATGACCCAAACGGGGCTCCATATATTGAGAGTTCAGACAGCAAGTTGCAGGTCATGGTGAATGCACCTTCAAATGGGACGTCACAATGAAAATAAGCAGAACACAGAAGAAGGTGCTAGAAAGATCCAGAGGTGCAACAATATCGTATTAATGGATGACACGGCCGTGGAGCTGTGAGAGACACGTCTAGTTTTAGCCCCTTCGTCTGGAGCCTGCAAACCTATTATGCATATTTTTCTGTCTAGTCATAAAAATAATAACAAAAAAAAACAGAGGTGATTATTAAAATTATTCTAACAGTCAGTTTGTGAGGACGGCCAGCTTTAGTTCCTTACTCTTTCCACTTCTAAATGTTGGATTTAACTGAACTCTGGGATGCCTAGTAAGCTGGAAATTTTCATGTATTTATACTTTTCTAATATTTTTTTTTCTCTTTTTTTTATTCTCTTTTCTCTGAGTTGCTTGGAATGATCTTTTTTCATGTTGCAATTGCAGCAAGGATACTGATGAACCAGAGACTGGACCTCCCAGACACAGTTTTTATACTACAATCACTATAATCCTGGTACCAGTTAACTGGACCTCTGTTGAATTACATCAGTCACTTGAAAGGGGGTGAATACTTATGCAATAACTTATTTCACCTTATAAAATTTTAATTAATTAACAGTAGTTTGTAAAAATTTGTTCTAACTTTGACAAATTCTTGTTGAAAAAGCCAAATTATACTGACCGTAATTTCATTTATTAAAGCAATAAAAGGTTGAAACATCCAAGAGGGTGAATACTTTTTATAGGCGCTGTATATGCATTCAACACGAGGAGTTAAAGCCCACACAACATCTTGCTATCATAATGGTACGTTTGATGTGTCCTTCAGCTAACTTACCTTACAAAATAAAAGGGAAAACACTCTTTTCATCAGAGTTCTGGTCTAAAAGTCTTGAACTCTCCTCGTGGTGATAATAATGGCATGTGGGTTTTTCCACACTATGTGTTTCTCTCAAGTTCACCTCCAGACACAAAGCAACAAATTGATCTTGCTTCCTTCTGACACACACACATGCACACAGCCTCACTTTTTATCCTCCAACTACAACTTCTCATCTGAGAGTATCTAAACCACTTATCCCATCAGGGATCTGTATGCATGCTTGTGTTTGCTTGGGTGTGTTTTTTATGGGGGCATTAGGATTGAGGTCATTGACCTAAGAAAGAGCACTGGGCCCTAAACTGGAGTCCTCGAAAGCTTTTTATCCATCCACCCTTCAGTTTCTCTCCAACCTGCAGCATCTTGTTTTCTTCTCCAGTGAATACGTTACCAGTCTCAGTATGCTTCTAAAACTGTCTCTGTTTCTGTCTGTCTTACTTTCACACAGACATCATTCACTCTTTTTATCAATTACACATACATACATACATACATGCCAAAAGTATTCGCTCACCTGCCTTGACTCACATATGAGCTTTAGTTCATCCCATTCTTAATCAATATGAGGTGGGTCCACCATTTGCAGCATGAACAGCTTCAACCCTTCTAGAAAGGCTGTCAACAAACACTGATGTTGGACCAGAAGGTCTGGTTCTCAGTCTCTGCTCTAATTCATCTCAAAGGTCTTCTATCAGGTTGAGGTCAGGACAAGACCAGTCCAGTTCATCCACACCAGACTCTTCCATCCATGTCTTTACGGTCCTTGCTTTGTGCACAGTCATGTTGGAAGAGGAAGGGTCCAGCTCCAAACTGGTCCCACAAAGTTGGGATCATGGAACTGTCCAAAATGTCTTGGTCTGCTGAAGCATCAGCTCCTGGACACCGTCAACCTGCCTGCCTTGTGTGTTGGAGTGAGCCGCGCTGTGAACACTCAGACTGCTATTCTTGGTGAGCTGAATCGGAAACTGGATGTGATTCCGAGAGTGAATCACAGGCGAGTGAAGATTTTTGAACTCTTTGGCGAACTGGATTCGAACGTGGAGAAGTTGCAAGCGCTGCTCAGGGAGAGTTGACCTGTAATTCGGCCATTTGGATTTATTCCCACCAAGATGAAACCAGCAAGAACTGAAGGCAGACGGAATCTCAAGTCAGCCTGACCCAAACGATCTTCTCTTATCTGAATCTGGCTCCGCTGAAACAAAGCTCGCCTCTTCAAGGCCGGCTTCCTGAATGTTATGACTTCTTGACGCTCCCCCCCTGACCCCTCCCCTCTCCAAACAACACCTGTGACTCCAGACTGAACTGGGACAGGGGTCACTGGCTTACGCACACACATACACATGCACACACACACACACTTCCCGCCCCCTGCCCAACCTCCTCCGCTGGCTCCGGCTGTTTCCACCCCCCCACGCTAGGCGGACTGATGCACTACGTGCCGGGATCTGGCAGCGCACTCACCGACTGTTTGGCTGGACACACCCCTTCCCCCACCTCCCACCCACCTCTCATGTCTTAGTTTTAAGTTCTATGCTTATTTTTTGTGCTGAGGTTTTTTTTTTGCTAATCTCACAACGTGCCCCTCAAGGACACGTTGTGGGAGTAACTTTTTTTTTACCCTCTCCACATGTGGTCTCATTTTCTGCTAAGAAGGTGCGCCGCTACGTGGCAGCAGCCCCCAGACACCGTCGACCCATGTCTGAATATGTTTGTTTGTTTCTGTATGTTTTTCTTGGACGATGTACTGGAAAATTGAATTTCATTGTGACGACAATGATTAATAAAATATTGATTGATTGAGTGATGATATCAATATGTTTAAATACAAATTGTCACTGAACAAGAACATCTTGAGGTTGACTCTTGGATTAGACCTTTGTTGTAATTTTTGTGGTTATTTATCTTACTACAAAAAAAAAAATCACATGATTCCATTAGTACTGAAACATTGAACTGTTGGACATGTGCATTCAAAGGTTTAGAGAAGGTCAAATTAAGTTCACCTGTAAAGGTTGTCATTCTGAAATGTCATCCGAAAGCCAAATATCCCTAACTTTTTGTGAGTAGTCTGAGTGCATTAAAAAAAAAAAATCTTCCTCTCGCCCACCCAGGCGGTATCGTTTCCTTCAGCCCTTGAAGCCTGTGGCTTCTGCACAGGATCTTGGCTGTTCCCAGTATTGTGCTCTTCTGGACAGAGATCTTAGATGCCGTCCCTGGTATCTGCTCGAGCCACCAATCCAGTTTGGGATTACAGCTCCCAGTGCCCCAATTACTATTGGCACCACTGCTGCCTTCACACTCCACATTTTCTCCAGCTCTTCCTTCAGCCTTTGGTATTTCTCAAGCTTCTCGTGTTTCTTTAGTCTGATGTTGCCATTGCTTGGGACGGCCACCTCCACCACCACAGCTGTCCTCTAATGTTTATCCATCACCAATATGTCAAGTTGATTACCCATCGAAAGTTTGTCAATTTGGATCTGAAAGTCCCACAAGATCTTGACCTGCCCATTCTCAATCACCTTTGGCGGCGTCTCCTATCTTGTCCCTGGGACCTCCAGTCCATACTGGTACTCTTATGTCTGCTACCTGGTTGTGGTGTTCCATGTATGCTTTTCCTGTCACCATCTGTTTCAGGGGCATCTTTGCACAGCCTTCATCTGGGTTCCTGTCTGGTGCGGTAGACCCGGGCCTCTATGGATCTTGGGTTTAGGGCCTGTTCTTGTGCAGCCTTGATCAGTGCCTCTGTGTTGTCTTTCGGTCCAGCTTTTTACAACCACTGGTATGTTTTGCTGATGTCAGCCAGCTCTTCAGTTTGGCAGTGCTACATGCCATGCAGGGGCTTATCCATCCATGATAGCCCCTCGGGTTCATCCTCCATGTTGGGTTTCAGTTGCCTGAGGGGTTCACTTCAATCAATCAATCAATCTTTATTTGTATAGCGCTTTTCATGCAAAAACATGCAACACAAAGTGCTTTACAGAATTAAAAACAAATAATCACAATAAAACCCCTTCCCTCCCACCCTCCATACTAAACTATACACACACAATCACAACCAATAGGGCGACATGGCATGGCACTGAGGATCAAGGAAAAACGCCACCTTTTGGGCCATCCACACTGGGAGGAGCCGCAGGCCTTATCAGGGTGACCAGCACCTGGGCCCCCCGACTCCAACTGACAGGCGGACCCCCAGATCAGTAGGAGGAACCCCCAGCCAGCCAGGCCAGAGGGACCCAAGGACAGCACCCCCAGTCACCTGACACAGCTCCCAGTGTGGAGGACCCCCCTGAGGAAACACTGGAGTTAAAAGATAACGACTAAAAGCATAAAATAGCAGGATAAAAGCAATAAAAGCAGATAAAAGCATCATCCTAAAAAGCAAGTTAAAAGGAGCAACATAAAACAGGATAGCACCAGATAAAAATGTAAGAAGAGTTTAAAATATTAATTAAAAGCCTGATTAAAAAGGTGTGTCTTTAGTCTTCCTTTAAAAATATCAACAGTCTCTGCTGTCCTGAGGCCCTCCGGCAGGCTGTTCCACAGGTGGGGGCCATAATGGCTAAATGATGCCTCACCGTGGGTTTTTGTTCTAGGTTTTGGTTAAAAGGCCAGTGCCGGAGGACCGCAGGGTCCGCGAGGGTTGATATGGTAAAAGCAAGTCAGATAAATAAGAGGGCGCAAGGCCATTAAGACATTTAAAAACCAGTAAGAGAATCTTAAAATCGATCCTGAAGCGGACGGGGAGCCAATGCAGCGACTTTAAAACTGGCGTAATGTGTTCTTACTTAGCAGGTCATCAGTGGGGGCCATCTTCTTAATGTATCCCTGGAGGCCTGCTGTTTTCTCCTGGATAGTGGGTATTATGCTCACTAGTCCTCGCCTCTGGCTAATGGTCGCCCCACTTCGGAATTTGTACCAATAGCTACTCTTGTTTATGATCTGTCTGAGGGGGTTCAGGTGGGTTCAGGAGGGGGGGGACAGGACATCTTCTTGGTATATAACACATTTAATGCTCAGCTCAGCCTCATTGAATTCTGGATGAAGGGAATCAGTGTCCTGTTGATCCTATACAGCTTCAACACTCCAGTATCCATGTGTGTAGCATCAAGTCATCGGCTTTCTTGTAATCAATCCAGGCCGTGAACAGATTGGTGCTTCGGCACTTGTGGCTGCGGGTGACTGATGTTGTTCCTTATATCTCCTGGGTTCGGGATCGGACCACAACCCACAACCTACATCTTTTCTAGCTCTTCCTTTAAATCCTTGGTATTTCTCAAGCTTCTCTTGTTGCTTTTTCCCGATGTTGCTGTTGCTCGGGATTTCTACTTCTGCTGCCATCTTTACTTGCTTGTTCTCAACCTCCTTTTATTTGCCTCTAGATTTAACTTGTTTTGCATCAACTTTTAAGTCATGTAGTTTAAACTCTGCACTAATGTTTGATCATGCGTTTAGGGATATGTCAAATCTCCTCACAGAAATTGATTTAAAAGCACTTTCAAATTTGAAAAGGGATTTTATTTTAAAACACAATTGTCACTTTAATGATTTTGTTCTCTGTTTAGGTTAGTGATGCACGTTAAACAGATAACAGGAGCAGCTTTTTCATGTCTCCCTCCCTGCCATGTCTTTCCACATTTTCCTCTCTTTTGCTCACTGTTGTATCAGCCTTTGTCACAGTGGATCTCCCTCCGTCTGTCCGACCCAGAAATCAGAAGCCTAACACTAAACGGTAAAGCAGCATCTATGTAAAGACGGACGTATTATGCGTATGTCACCATAAACACGATGATTCAATTAGACTGCGATGCAAACGCTGTGTCAGAAACGTTCAGGACATGCTGTGTCCATGTGTGGGTGCATATCTGGTGCTGGTTACAACACATTTAAATGTCCATGTTAGTAATGACATTAATATTTGGAACATTTGTGCTGCTGCACATTTTGTTGCTTTTGCAGTTTGTTACTGGCAATCAGGTATTTGTGTAAATAATGAGGTTGTATTGATGTATAAAATCATATTTATTCAGTGGTTATTCATTTCCCTGATGTAATTTGCCTTAAAGGCAAATAAGAAATGTCCCACTCTGAATAGAGGAATAGCATGCAGTCACTATTAAATGAGCCATTTCATGCTATCTCTAATTACAAGATGTTCACAGACGTTAATTTGAAAATTCTAAGAACAGGATATGAAATGATTGATTAAAGGAGGTGAAGACGGAGCACAACGAAAGATGGAGTTGTACCATAAGACACACCAACACCATTTCATTATAAAAATTATCTTGATGCATCTCCACAAACTTTGAACCAAAGTAGATGGCTTGAAAGAAAAAACATCTGCTTTGAAAATCAAACTTTTTTTTTTCCATTCATTTATCTGTTGCTTTGCAAACATGTGTATCCCCTTCTTAATTTGCCCAAACACATTTGTTGACTCACTGGCTTACAAAGTAGTTGTGATTTTTCTAGAATGCTCAACAAAGATATAGTGTGACCAACTATGAAAAAGAAAAAAAAAATTTAAATCCTACATTTCTTGACATCTGGCAAATTCTAAATTAATGCAACTCTTCCTTTGGGTTTACTTGCCATGATGTTGTTTAATGTATTGCTTTGAGCAGACAAAGCCTATTCCATTAATCAGATGATTAATAAACATTTGTCATGGCCAAATTAGCACCCTAGTTCTTTATTGTGATATTTTGTGATGGCAGTCTAACTATGGCAAACCTACTGACGTTTATGGGTCACTGTCAACATAGTATGAACAGCTGCAGGAGTATTAATGGACATACAGCAGCTGGTAAGTCAGTGACGGTTCGGAGGAAGCGTAGCCCCAAACAAAGGCCCGTGGATCAGCACCACTCGCTTCACGTCTTGAACCATTACTCCCCACTCAGCGACGCACCCGCTGAGAAACCGACACTGGTGATTGGCAACTCTGAAGCTGACTCCAGTTATAGTTAGGTGTATTAGGTGTTGGGCAAATTTGAAGCTGCTAGCAAAAAGTAATTGTAAGTACAGTAAGGTCATAATCGATGTCAGCGCTAATGGCAGCTGGCTACGCCAGACGGAGGTCGTTAACCTTAATATTGAGTCCGTGGTTAACTACACGAAAAAGCATGTAGGACTCTATAGCTTTATCTGGTCCCCTTTCTAATTCGACCAGCGATGATATGTTAGTTACACGTCATCACGCTGAGACCAGAAAACAACGTGGCCTTTATTGACAGTTGGCATTTTTGGGGAAAGATTAGTCGAAACATTCATCCCACCCGGGATGGTGCGGTTCTTATTTTGAAATTTAGCTGACTTTATTAGACACAATCCAGGGTCGAGGTCAGAATACGGAGCTCTAGTCTTACATGCTTCTCCACTGCTTCTTAATGACTGTGGTCAGCCAGTAAAAATATAGATATGAATTATGTAACTGGTACTCTGTGTAAATGTATATGTAACTAACGGGGTGCTGAGCAAAAATAAACAATTGGTGTCGATTCCCCATCCTCCAACAGTCTACCAATGACGACATGAGAGAGCTGTTAACCAAAACAACCAAACAAAAATCTCAGCTTCCTACAGAAATGAACACTGCTACTATCTCTTTAATATTAAAACCTGACAAAGATCACACAGCTTTATCAAGTAATCGTCCACTGTCTTTAATTAATACGGACACAAAAATCATAAGTAAAGCATTGGCACTCTGAATAGAAAAAATAACTCCACTTATCATCCACTCAGATCAAACAGGTTTCATCAAAGGAAGGCAGTCCTGTAATAATCTACGCAGATTATTTATTTTAATGTGATGATGTGTCACTTGTGTGCTGTGGAGACTCACAGACACACATTTATACAGACAACATGTTCACATTGTTCATCTGTTATTTTGATTTTTCTAATTTTTGTTCATTTCTGGTTAAAAAACAATTCTTAAGTTTTCTTTCATTGTAAATCCAGAACATTTTGATTTTAATCCAGCTGGTCACTTTGACCCTGAAGATTAGATTTTCTTGTGTTGATTTATCAGCATCATCTCAAAACAAAAGTTAAAAAAATAGAATAATAACAACAAAAAGTCAATGTCAGATTGAACTATTGTATTTTATAGATAGGGCTTTCCAATGCACATTCAAAAATGTTTTAAAGTTCATAAAAAAAAAAAAAAACAAAAAAAAAAAAAACAAGTGAGTTAGACTAAAAGCCATAACTACAGTTATTGGAATGGCTGAAACCAAGACTGGAGCAGGCTGGTCTGAAACATAGCCTCATCATAGCTATGCTGCTATAGGTCTACACTGCAGGGAGACACTAATATGATAATCAACCCCTTCTCTTCCCTCCTTTCCTCCTCTTCCTTCACCTGTATTCAAAGTTTATTAGAAGCACCTCATAAATATAACTGCCCTTCACTGTTCCTGTAGTTTCTTGTGCTGTCCTGCACCCCTGTTTTTCTTTCTCTATATGTTTACAGGTCAGTGTTTCCAGAGCTACATACTAACCTGCAGTTTCACCTACTGACCATCCCAGTGTTGACCTCCACCTGTCTATGTAGGTGTCTCTGGGATATCAACCAACATGCTGACCTGCAGTCTGATCCTCAAACCACCTCAGTGATACTGCTTACATTCTGTTTATATAGTTATCTCTGATGTGCATGTACTAACAATGTATCAGACATAGTTCTCTAGCTAATGGCTAATTACTACTACTTATATATTTTGTCCTGTACAATTTTGCCAGTATATTTGTGCCTTTTTCCCTCCTCTTTTCTTTCTTTACCCAGCTGGCCTTCAGTAGGAACCCCCCCAGAACGTGTTAAATTGATCATTAACCAAGTTTAAACTAGTAAAAGAGCCATATATTCAATGAATTTGTCCATTGCCTGTAGGCTTTACAGTACCCGTGTGTGACCTAGTTGCAGGTAACCATGACCTGGATGACTGAGTTAGCTACAGCCTCGACCTTCATGGCCTTCTAACTCGTCAGTTACCTGTAAAAGGGCACTTGCATGTCAGTAATTACAGCTAATACAGGACTGTCTCAGAAAATTAGAATATTGTGATAAAGTTCTTTATTTTCTGTAATGCAATTAAAAAACATGAAATGTCATACATTCTGGATTCATTACAAATCAACTGAAATATTCCAAGCCTTTTATTGTTTTAATATCGCTGATTATGGCCTACAGCTTAAGAAAACTCAAAAATCCTATCTCAAAATATTAGAATATTTCCTCAGACCAAGTAAAAAAAAAAAATTATAACAGCAAAACAAAATCAAACATTTGAAAATGCCCATTAATGCACTCAGTACTTGGTTTGGAATCCTTTTGCATGGATTACTGCATCAATGCGGCGTGGCATGGAGGCAATCAGCCTGTGGCAATGCTGAGGTGTTATGGATGACCAGGATGCTTCAATAGCAGCCTTTAGCTCATTTGCATTGTTGGGTCTGGTGTCTTTCAGCTTCTTCTTCACAATACCTCACAATTCTCTATGAGGTTCAGGTCAGGTGAACTGGCAGGCCAATCGAGGACAGTAATGCCATGGTCAGTACACCAGTTACTGGTGGTTTTGGCACTGTGGGCAGGTGCCAGATCATGCTGGAAAATGAAATCATCATCTCCATAGAGCTTTTCAGCAGACGGAAGCATGTAGTGCTCTAAAATCTCTTACTCTGGACTTGATGAAACACAGTGGACCAACACCAGCAGCTGACATGGCTCCCCAAACCATCGCTGACTGTGGGAACTTCACACTGGATTTCAAGCAACTTGGATTTTGCGCCTCTCCAGCCTTTCTCCAGACTCTGGTGCCTTGACTTCCGAATTAAATACAAAACTTGCTCTCATCTGAAAAGAGGACTTTGGACCACTCTGCAACTGTCCAGTGCTTCTTTTCCATAGCTCAAGTTAGACGCTTCTTCCGTTGTCTTGAGTTCAGAAGTGGCTTGACCATGGGAATACGGCTATTGTAGCCCATTTCCCAGACACGTCTGTGGCTTTTGATACCTGGACTCCAGCTTCAGTCCACTGTCTTTGAAGCTCCCCCAAATTCTGGAAGCGGCTCTTCTTCACAATGCTGTTAAGGCTGCGGTCATCTGCCACATTTCTCCCTTCCAACAGACTTTTTGCGAATGTGCTTTGAAACTGCTCTCTGTGAACAGCCTGCTCTTTGAGAAATTTCTTTTTGTGTCTTATCCTCCTGATGGAGGGTGTCAATGATGGTCCTCTGGACAGCAGTCAGATCAGCAGTCTTCCCCATACTTGTGATTTAGTTTACTGAACCAAGCTGAGTGTTTTTCAAGGCTCAGGAAACCCTTTCAGGTGTTTCGAGTTAATTAGACAATTCAAGTGATTAGTTGAATAGCCTACTAGTATACTTTTTCATGATATTCTAATATTTTGAGATACGATATTTGGGTTTTCTTCAGCTGTAGGCCATAATCAGCTATATTGAAACAATAAAAGGCCTGCGATATTTCAGTTGATTTATAATGAATCCAGAATGTATGACATTTCATGTTTTTTAATTGCATTACAGAAAATTAAGAACTTCATCACAATATTCTAATTTTCTGAGACAGTCCTGTATAATTAATTTACAATGGTATGAAGCTTATAATCAGTAAGACTTACCTGCAGTGCTAAAAAATGAAAATAAAAAGTATAAATTACTGTTGGTAAAGGGGGAAAGGAATGACTAAAAATACGTTATACTGAGTGGGTTGAGAGTAGCAAAGCCGAGGGGAGAAACCACTGCTAATCGATTAGCTAGTACGCCTGATAATAACCATTTGAAATAATATTGAGTATAAAATGGAAAAATACTTTGCAGATGAGGAGCTTGAGTCAAGCAAGCATTTCCTACAAATTAAATTTATCTACTCTGCAGAGATATTTAGTGATGTTAGATGAGCTACGATAATGGACATTTATGCAAATCAGTGAATCACTTATTGTAGACATATTACAAAATTCAGTGAAGAAAACAAAATAAAATTAAACGAGTGTTTTAATGTATGCAAAATAATCAAGTCTGGGAGTATTTACCAATTAAAATGATAGAGCTGTGCAAGTCATAATTTTAAAGGGCATTTTTGTCAAAATTAAGGCTGATGATGTCTTAAAATGTTGCCATGCTCATAAATATAGAAGTACATTGTTCCCCATAAGGTTGGAATAATTTTGTTTGTCGACAAGCTGTGTGACAGCATATAGATAACAATTTCTCTGCTTCAAGTAGCAATTTCCTAAAATATCTACTGGTTGCCTAGCGATACTAATAATTCATGAAGCCACTAGATCAAGAAAGAATAAACTGAGTTCCCCTTCCTGTCTTCAGTTTTTATAGTAAACGAATTTGGCTGGAAGACTGAATAGAGAAAACTCATGCAGGCACAAGGAGGAGACAAACTCTGTGGTAATAAGTCCCAGCCTTCAATTATTGCAGTTTTTTTTTTTAGCTAATTGTCCTGAAGACATCAACGTGTCTCCCCATTGTGAAACATTAACACTTGAAGTGCAGTAATCAGAATCATAATTACTTTATTAATTCCCGAGGGGAAATTCTCATCATTACAAGCTTCCCAACAGAAGGTGGTCTAAATACAAATACAATACCCATCCCTCTGAGTTAAATATATAAAGACTCCAGCAAAAATAAACACATTTGCACATGTAAACAGTGTACACGGTATTACATGAAAAAAAGTTATATATAAAATTAGTGCAGGGCTTAAAGTAAAAACAAAAAAAAACCTGAGCCTGAAATTTATTTTGGGGTGCAGGGGATCCAACGCATACACATTACTGGAAATTTGGCAAACAACCTTTTGGCATGTGCATGGCAATGTACAAGATGACCTACAATTTAAATGTGAATTTTACAAAGTAAAGGTTATTAAGTTATAAGTGAAAACACATGAAACTCAGTCAAGCTAATTGGCCTAGCTCCCCATTATCTACAAGACCTGTTAGCACGTTATCCTCCTTATAGAGTGCAGGATTACTTGTCGTTACTAGAATATCTAAAAGTAGATTTGGAGGACGGTAGTTTGTCCTGTAGTTTGTTGTGCTGTTTTGCCCTCCTTTTTTCTCTTTTCTTGTATGTTTGCAGGCCAGAGTTTCTGGCCATCCCAGCGTTTACCTGTGTGTGTAGATGTGACGGGGTTCTGGCTGGCGTGGTGACCGGTAACCTAGTCCTCTGACCATCTCACCATTTCATTCAGTCATTTGTGTGCTCTCCTTCCTCCGTCGTCCATCCTCTCTCTGTCCTGTCTCCCCTTTTTTTTTCCTTTCTTTACCCGGCTGGTCTTCATCAGGAAGGTCCCCCCTGATGATCCAGGTCCTGGTCCAGGTTTCTTCCTCTTAAAGTGGAGATTTTCCTTGCCACTGTTTGGCTTAAAGGTTTTTTTTTCCCCCACTGTGGGAGTTTACTTGCCATTATTCTTAATTTGGATTTAATATTATAATTTCAGTTCATGATATTTTGCTTGGGGATCATGTTCTGGGTCTCTGTAAAGTTCCTAGAGATAACTGGCATTGTAACAGACGCTATACAAATAAGATTGAATTGAATTAATTTGATTCATTTATCAACTATTTAATTCAGTAAAGGGGCAATCTGTACAAAAAAAGCCCAAAAAACAAATCACAACTTTTCCATCGTTTTGTTCAAAACAATTGGAAATTAAGTTTTAGAAAATACTTCCCATTGGGTCTCGATTTGCAGAGGCAGTTATTAGATTATTAAGATGTTATTACTCTGGATGCATCATCATCAAAAAAGTTAATCATTACGTCAGTATGTATTTATGTGTTGGGTGGTTGCTTCATCAACATTCAGAGAAAACATCCATCCTTTGAGCTGATCAAACAGACGTTACTAGAACTCTGGTGCTATGCCATGTGTGTTCATATACCTGGCATGCTGATTGGAGACGGGCAGCTTTGTTAAAGCGTTTTTATCAACTGCTACTTTTTTACGCAGATGTATGAGTGGTTGAGCGATCGCAAATGATAAATCATGTTCCGCAATGAACGACCACGCACTTATTTTCAAGTCGGGGCCACTACGTCCGCTGTGGCTGTTGCTCCCAGTTACTGGCTTGTGTGTTTGAGTGCTCCAACAGCCGCTTTATACCCGCCGTCTCCTTCGTGACGGTGAAGAGCTATGTTGCCGCTAGTTGCATAGACTAGCTTCTTGGAGCGCACACAAAAACAGGTACCAGGATCCTTTAGCTTCTGGCACCAGCTCCCAAACGGCTAACCGTCCCCGCCCTTTTCCTCTGTCCATGCCTAGCGCCACCTGAATTTTGCCTCCATTCTTCTGATTGTGTGATAAACAACCACCGCCTCGCCTAGCCTGCGTTCCAGACCACTCAGAGATAAGGTGTTTCTGTGTGCTGCCCCAGGAGACAACAGCATAGAGGATGACACTGACCACCACAGACTCATAGAACATCTGTAGCATCATCCAGCAGATGTTAAAGGAACTCAGCCATCTCTGGCCCTTTTTATATACCATATCCACAGTTTTGGACCTGTTCAGTGTGCTGTCTAAGTACACCCCAAAATACCTGTACTAATCCACCACGTCCATACTGACCCTTTGAATGTTGATAGCAGTTACTGGAGCCTTAGTTCCCCTCAGGTTCACCACCAGATCCTTAGTCTTCGTCGCATTGGCCTGAAGATGGTTTCTCTTGCTCCATGTGAAAGTTGTCCACCACTGTCCTGTACTCACTCTTACTCACTACCAGTAATGCATCTGATCACTCTGGAGCCATCAGAAAACTTCTAAAGATGGCAGGGATCTGTGCAGTGGCTGAAGTCGGCTGTAGAGAGTGAAGAGGAAGGGACAGAGGATGATCTCCTATGGATTCCTGGAGTTGCTGATGACTGTTTGACATACAACACTGTAGGTGTGTGGGCTGTGGGCTGTCAGATAGGTAATCCATAATCCAGGACACCAGTTGGGAGTCAATAGGGCATCCAGAGTATTTTTGGCAGATTGTCTTGTTGCATATATACTAAAACAAGTCTACCTTTTGGAGTGTACATTTTAGGAGAGGATCTATAACAATAATCCAATAATAGATATCCTGTTTAGAGATGCGCGGTTGAACCACGCACCCGCGGGCGGAGCAGATAATCTGCATATCGGGCGGATGACTCGTCAAAAAATAATACTTTAGTTAAATTCGGGCGGGTTGCGGTTGAAGCACTCAAATAATAACAATAAGAAAAAATATTTTACATATTATTAAAAAGGATGGCGGGTCGGTTCGGTTTTGAAAATTGGTGAAAAAACGTTCCTGCAAATGGATAGCGGGCCGATAGAGATTTTAAGAAGCGGTTGCAGGTTAAAATATACGTCATCCGCGCATCTCTAATCCTGTTACAAGTTCCATTATGTCATGAAATGACTAATTTTTCACCTGACAAAATTGGATAATGGCTGCTATCAAGAAGCCCTGCCAAGAATAGAGAAGTAGAATTAAGATAATTTTCTCAGTTTAGTTTAGTTTCAATGTCATTGGAAGACAGTATCACAAATTGGTCGAGTTGCACATTGTATTCAAAGTACAGTGCCTTTTTTAGCCGTAATTTTAGAGAGGTTTTTTCACTTTCTCATGTTCATAAACTCACTAATAAATGCATAATATTTCCAAGTGGTTAGAAGGTTCTCCAAGAATTTAAGCAAGGGTTTCAGGCCACTGCAAGTTCCCTAAATATTTAAAATAAATTAATATTTCCACATTCCCGCAATTAATTGGGAAAAAAAATCTACAACCTATATTGGGGAAACTTGAGTACTGGAAACAATCATTACTACTGCATTCAGGGCTTTTGTGTGTCATCTAAATGTCTGGTTTTGAAACGACGATGTGAACTCTGACTGACTCGTAATGTGGTAAATTATTGCGAGGGTACGGACGAAACGGGGAAGAATATCTTCCAAGATGAACCCTTCCATGAAATTTCAGGCTATGAAGAGACCAGTTACTGGAGTTTTAGGGGAGGAATGAACCCGACTCCAGCTGTGTTCATAAATAAATTGCAGAACTGCCCCCTTCCATCAAAATCTGTGTGTGTGTTTTTCAGCGTAAGGCAAAATTGTTCAACTTTTTAAATGTTGGACCTTCAGTTTTGTTTATAATCTACAGTACATAAAGTGTGCAAGCACTTTCATGCAGAAATTATTTCACATTTAAAGGGAAAAAAAACAGATTACAGATTATCACAGTTTCTATGTATATGTCCTTAGTGCTCTGTTAGACTATTATAACAACACAAATTAATTAGGCCTGACCAGACAATGTAATAGCAGTCAAATCTACAAAAGCTGCACCCTTTCCATCTGCTTTTTACAATGTAGATAGCAAAGAAAAAAAAAATAAAAGATACAGTTTCAATTCTGTATTTAAAGCAACTGATTGAAACTCACGACTCTCTTTAGTGTCTCTTGTACTCAGAGAGCATCTTAGTTTTTCAGACTGGGACCAAGAAGCCATGTCACTGTGATTATATAGTGATATTTTTTATGCTAATCCTTACAGCATTTATATGGGGTGCCGAATGTAAAAACTTGATTACAGTTTTCAAACTGATATATTTTTTAATATTTAGCTCATTTTTACACACATTTAGCTAATTTTAGAATAGAAATAGAATAGAAATGTCTTTATTGTCATTGTATCCAGGGGGGTACAACGAAATTCAGTCACTTCCACTGTCGCACACAATAGAATATGGAATATAAAATATAAAATATAAATTTTAAATATGAAATATGAAAATTTACAATACAGTTAAAAATATGAAATTATTTACAAACAAAACTATACAAAGTAACATAAGAAAATTTTAATGAAATTTTAAATAGAGGTAGAAGGTGGCTGGTGTGCTAATTATTAAGGTGCAGTGGAGGTAGGTAGGAGGAGGTAGGCAGGTTGTAATAGTTCCGGTAGTGGGGGTTGTGTGTGTGTGTGTGTGTGTGTGTGGGGGGGGGGGGGGGGGGGGGGGGGGGGGGGGGGGATCATGTGTGTGTGTGTCCATGGGCATTTGCAGTTCTTATGGCCCAAGGGAAGAAGCTGTTTGTCAGTCTGCTGGTGTGGGATCTGATCGACCTGTACCGTCTTCCAGACCGCAGCAGGTCAAACAGGGGGTGGGCGGGGTGTGTGGGGTCGGCTGTGATGGCCCTGGTCCTCCTCAGGCAGGAGGATGAGGCCATCTGTTCCAGGGCGGGCAGAGGGCAGCCGATGATCCTCTGGGCCGTGTTGATGACCCTCTGCACCGCTTTCCTGTCCTCCGCTGTGGAGCCAGCGTACCACACACTCAGGCAGTACGTCAGTACGCTCTCCACAGCAGAGTGGTAGAAGGCCAACAGCAGCTTCTGGTCCAGGTTGTCCCTCCTGAGGACCCGCAGGAAGTGGAGACGCTGCTGTGCCTTCTTCACAAGGAACGTGGTGTTGCCTGACCAGGAGTTGTCGGAGGAGATGTGGGTGCCCAGGAACTTAAAGGTGGAAATGATTTCCACCCGTTCTCCGTTTATGATGAGGGGGGGGGTGTGGTCTGGTCTGGTTCTCCTGAAATCCATAATCAGTTCTCTGGTTTTTTGGACATTCAGGGACAGGTTGTTGTCCGAGCACCAGAGAGACAGTTTCTTCACCTCCTCCCTGTACGCCGTTTCGTCTCCGTCACTGATCAGCCCAACCACGGTGGTGTCGTCCGCATATTTTATGATGCGGTTGGTTGGGTGGGACGGGGAGCAGTCATAGGTGTACAGGGCGTACAGCAGAGGGCTCAGGACACAACCTTGGGGGGAACCAGTGCTGAGGGTGATTGTGGAGGAGTGGTGGGGGCCGAGTTTTACAGTCTGGGGGCGGGTGGTGTGTCAGAAAGTTTTTGATCCAGGTGCAGGTGGGGAGGGGGATCTGGAGCTGGAGGAGTTTGGTGCAGAGAATGTCCGGGATTATTGTGTTAAACGCTGAGCTGTAGTCCACGAAGAGCATCCTCACGTAGCTCTTCTTGTTCTCCAGGTGGCTCAGCGCTGTGTGGAGTGTAAGGGCGATGGCGTCCTCCGTTGACCTGTTTGGCCTGTAGGCAAACTGGTGGGGGTCAAAGGAGGGGGGGAGGAGGTCTCTGAGGTGCTGAGAGACTGAGCGCTCCAAGCACTTCATGATTACAGACGTCAGGGCAATGGGTCTGTAATCATTCAGACTGTCTATGGCAGGTTTTTTGGGGACGGGGACGATGGTTGAGGCCTTCAGGCAGGTCGGGACCGTGGCGTGTGTCAGGGAGAGGTTGAACAGCCTGGTGAGGATCCCTGTCAGCTGGTCTGCGCACGCCTTGATCACCGCCCCTGGTATGCCGTCCGGACCAGCGGCTTTCCTGGGGTTCACTGCTCTCAGGTTCCTCCTCACCTCGTGCTCCTGAAGAGAGAGAGGTGGGGTGCTGGAACCTGGGGGGGAGGCAGTGACTGCAGGTGGGTGGTGGTGGTCTCAAACCGGGCAAAGAAGCTGTTCAGCTCCTCTGCCAGGGTGCAGCTGCTGGAGGAAGAGGGAGGGGGTAGGCCTTTGTAGTTTGTGAGGGCCTGGATGCCCCTCCACATCTGTCTTGGGTTGCTGTCGGTGAGGTGCCCTTCCACTTTCTCCTTGTAGGAGGCTTTGGCCCTTTTGATGCCCCTCCTCAGGTCAGCTCTGGCGGTGCTGTAGAGAGCTCTGTCCCCCGTCCTGAAGGCCGAGTTGCGAGCTCTGATCAGGGTCTGGACCTCACTGGTCATCCAAGGCTTCTTGTTGGGGTAGACTCGGATGCGTCTCTCCTCTGTGACATTTTCTACACAACATTTTATGTAGAAAAGTACAGACTCTGTGTGAGTGTCCAGGTCCTGATCCTCAAAAATACTCCACTCCGTGCAGGCGAAGCAGTCCTGTAACTGGGCGAGAGCACTTTCGGGCCAGGCTTTGATGGTCTGGGTGGTTGGCTTTGTTTGTCTCCTGCGGGGGGTGTAGGCCGGGAGGAGGAATAGGGAGAGATGATCTGATTGTCCGAGGTGGGGGAGGGGGGAGGCTCTGTACGCATGTTTGATGTTAGTATAAACATGGTCGAGTGTGTTTTCTCCCCTGGTTGCACACTTGACGTGCTGGTGGAGTTTGGGGAGAACAGTCTTTAGGTTGGCTTTGTTGAAATCCCCGGCGATGATGTGCACGCCGTCCGGATGGGCCCTCTGTTGCTTGGTTACCATGAGCTGGAGCTGGCCGAGCGCCATGCTAACGTTAGCATCGGGAGGAATGTAAACAGCAGTCACAGTGACTGCCGTTAGCTCCCGCGGCAGATAGAAGGGTCGGCACCGAACAGTCATGGCCTCGAGTCATGGCCTACACACATTTGAGACATAAATTATTTAAAAATGTGGTTATATGTGAACAAAAATGAAATGTTAAATCTAAATGTTAAATGTTAAATCTAAATGTCAAATCTAAAATCTAAAAGTCAAATCTAAAATCTAAATCTAAAAGTCAAATCTAAAATCTAAATCTAAAAGTCAAATCTAAAATCTAAATCTATAGCTAAAATCTATAGCTAAATGCTAAATCTGTCTGTCTGTCTGTATATATATACAGTCATGGAAAAAATTATTAGACCACCATTTTTTCTTCACTTTCTTGTTCATTTTAATACCTGGTACCACTAAATGTCATCATGTGACTAAAACAGACAGAAAAGAAAACACTGAATGCATAAAAGCAGTGTTTTTGGCAGTACAACGCCATAGCTATTGATGTGAAAACTTAAGTGATTTAGGTTATAATCAAGAAAACCATGGAAAATGGTAAGATATCAGCTCTTAAATAAAACTCTTATGAGCAATCTTTGTGGTTATCGTTATGTTTGTCCAAACAAATGTACCTTTAGTTGTACCAGGTATTAAAATGAACAAGAAACTGAAGAAAACAAGGTGGTCTAATAATTTTTTCCATGACTGTATACATATATATATATATATATATATACATATATATATACATATATATACATATATATATATATATATATATATATATATATATATATATATATATATATATAAAAGGCCTGGCAATGATTACAATTTTTATTCGTGATTAATTGCATGATTAAAATTTTGAATTGCCTGTTATAAATCTGTAATGGTGTACATAATAACCACAAAATATCCTCAAGCCAGGCACGTTGAGGACTCCTGCATCACTCCCACAACGACAGGCTTAATGTCCCTCTGCTTGTCATTTAGTGAACTGAAAAACAAAAACAGAAACACACACACACCTTGCTGAATGTGGATGCGTGTCCACTGGGTGTCCACATCCATATCCAGCATCTTCACCTCCAAGATCGTCTGAGACCAGCCACCCAGACAGCTGCTGCAACAATCGGTTTGCATAACCAAAGAATTTCTGCACAAACTGTCAGACACCATCTCAGAAAAGCTCAAGGGATGTAACGATATGGAAAATTTGATATCTCGATCATAGTGACCAAATTATCACAGTTTATGAAATTATTCCGGTATTCTTAATTGCTGTACAAATGTCCAAAAAACACATAGATTAAAAATATTTGTTATGTTATTATGTTATTTGTTTAATGTTATGATTGTGGCCTCTAGATTGTTAGGATTTTGTTGGTAGACTTTTTTTCATAAAAAAAAACAGGATGACATTAATATCCTGGCAGTGGTGATAAGCCTTATTTTATTTGACATTTTTTAAGATGAGATTTACACTAAATATGTGTTACTGACAAGTGCTGATGTTAAAAGTGTTTGAACAACAAATGTTATGGCACTTTAGTTCATATGGCAGCAGAACATTTAAATAAAAGTGACCTTTACACTACTTTTGAATTCATTATTAGATTTTTTGTATATATGCGATTAATCGTGATTAATCAGAGAAATCATGCCATTCATTAATCGCGATTAAAAATTGTAATTGTTGTATTTTGTTGTGTATATATATATATATATATATATATATATACATATATATATATATATATATTAGGGCTGTCAAAGTTAACGCGTTAACGCGTGATTAACGCATAATAATTTTAACGCAACTAATTTTTTTAACGTGTGATTAACGCGAGCCGGCCGTTGATGTACAATAGTAGAGAGGCGAGTAGGTGTTGCCTCCAGGCCTCATGAGCCTCCGTAGTTGTAGTCCTGTAGTCCTCCGTAGTTTGTGAAAACAGGAAGTCATGCACTGACGTCGACGTCCATGCCGCAGACAGACAGACGTAAACAAACCTCCGTTAGCAGTAGCTGGGATAAAAAAATGGATACAAAAGATACTATTTTGAATGGTAAGTTTAGCTTCAAAACCTTGCCTGATGGCTAACTCCACAAGATAAATGTTGTTTGTGTTAACTGTCGATGTGAATTTAGTTACCACCGGAGTCCGACTACTGAAATATCACCTGTGGGCTAATCAGAGCGCGGTTGCAGAGATAAATTAAAACTGAAGAGTGCAGATAAAATCCTTCCAGTCATCATCTTCACATCTAAACAGAACTGTTTTCAGTCTGGATCTGAACATTGTCAGAGTTCAGGTCTGTCTCACATCTTCTAGAAGACTGGTCCAGATTTTAGGAGCATAAAACTGAAATGCAGCTTCACCTTGTTTAGTCCTGACTCTGGACACCAGCAGGAGACCACTACCTGAGGTTCTCAGAGTCCAGGTTGGTTCATATGGATCTAACATGTCAGAGATGGACTTTGGGGCCATGAAGAGACTTGAACACAAGTAGAGCTGTTTTAAAGTCTATTCTCTGAGTGACAGGAAGCCAGAGACCTCAGGACTGGACTAATATGGTCATATTTCCTGGTTCTAGTCAGGACTCGTATTAATAAGAGTAATACAACTTGAAAAAGATCTGTATAAGGTAGATTTAGAACAGATAAAAATATGCGATTAATTTGTGATTAATCATGATTAACTATTGACAGTCATGCGATTAATCTGATTAATTATTTTGAGAAATTGACAGCCCTAATATATATATGTATATATATATATATATATATATATATATATATATATATATATATATATATATATATATATATATATATATATATATATATATATATATATATATATATATATAATATTTGTGTGTGTGTGTGTAATTACATTTAAAAATGTCCCTTTTTTTTGTTATATGCAATGCAAAGTGAGCCATAAATTAATCTCTGAATCAGGCTGTAATTCATCACATCTATCACATCAGTGAATCAGGACCAACCCCCGCTGCAATTACCCTCCCATGATCAGGGCAGACTGCTGCAGGGTGCTTTGAATTATGTAACTAATAGAGGGAAACGCTTCCTGGCCAGCAGGCAGCATGTTTATACCTGGATGGAGCTGCAGATTAATTTGACAATCAATGTAACTCACAGAAAGACATTGAGTGAGAGAGAGAAAGATATTTATTTAATTTTTTACTGGGGAGGCTGACTGGCTCAATACTAATAAAATGTTGCGCTCAGATTTCCTTTCATAAAATAAAGCTGCTGTCTGAGACCAAAACCCAGAGTCTGCTGCTTCCATGACCCGGTAAAATCTCCTTTTCTCTCTACGTCACTATCAGACGAGCCGGCCGGGATCGGTCGCCATAGTAACGCCCATAAACACGGCAGCGTAGGAACCCCGTCCCAACACATTTCACAGGCTTCATTCAACAACCAATGAAAACACACACATTCAAGACCACATCGGGATGCACGTAATTATTTTAAAATTATGACGTCATTTCAATAAGTCCGATATCATGACAAACAGCCCCGATAACATATATATTTTTGTCAACACGGCAGTAAATGTTATGTTCAAGTGACGTCGCCATACATACTGATACACACACATTCAATCCACAGTACATACTATAATATATACTATAGTATATACTACAGTACATACTACATATACTACACTCTCCATATTCACACACACACAGTGCACCCCAAGAGCACCCAGATACCCCCCCCCGCCCCCCCATCCGACAATGCTGCACTGACAACAAACCCACTCGAGCCCAGTCCCCCCCACCAGCCCCCCATAATGATTGCGCAAGAGCAGAACCAAGAGGGTCCTTGACCCGGTTGGCCCACATAAGGCACCACATCAACACAAGCACCCAGACCCCCGACAGCAACACCCATGAAACCCGCCCAGGCACCACCCACCCCCCTCCGTCAGCCCCTAAGACCCCCCCACCCCACAGCGGAAGCCCCCCAGCAGGGGCGAACCCCCGTCATGCAGCAGAGACGTCCCAGCAGAGACGAAGAGCGACGGGAGGCACCCGAGCGAAACCCCCGAGCGCCGCTACCAAGGACCTGAACACCCATGCTAATGCAGCGCCCCCCCCCCCCCCGAAGGTCCACAATGAGCCCCACCTCCGCCCCACCACTTAGTTGGTCTAAACAATTATGTGTTAGAGCTAATAGTCATAGCTACAGTTATTGGCTACAGGCTAAAGAGTGCGATTGTGGGTTGTGGGCGGTCAAACACCCGCTACCCGCAACCTGCATGTCAGCGGATACAAGAGCGCGTCCAAATGGCGTCAGTGTGCGTCCACCTGGTCACATGTGGCATAGAATTTAGTAGATATCAGAATCCTAGTCCAAGTGTTGTTTGTTCATCTTAAATACTTTTAAATTCTGATATATTTTAATTAAAGGATTGTCTGTAGTTATCTTGTATATGTTTTTAACATTTGCCGGTTATAAAGGTCTACGCTTGAACTCATTCTTCCTCTGTTGCTCGATAGCGCCACACCTGGTTACAGCCTGGCACTGCACAGAAAACAGCCAATTTGATACTCACTGTGCTGTTTAGTTGTTGTTTCTATTGTCGTTTTTAATTCCGTCAACAAACATCTTTCATTATGACACTTACTCAAAATCCTTTGAGAGCTAAACAATATGCATGTTATGCAATATCCATAGGAGGTCAAGTGTAATGTGCATGTGCTCATATCCTTTTAAATGCAAGGTCAACAACCCCTCCCCAAGAACTACAGTCAATGCAGTTTTTTTTTACCAAATGGGTAATTTATTTCAGAAACAGCAAGGATAACCACTATTATCACACTTATGATATCCATTAGAGATACCTGATTTTCTGAATTTTCATGTTTACACAGTATGATAAAATAACTGATGTTTCATGTACAATAACCTGTAATCATCATTCTGTAACAACAAAATGAGAATATAAAATATACAAGTAATTCAGGATCATTTCTGTTTTTCCTGTTTATTCATTATATTTGCACCCGCTAAACTCTCACTCAACGAATCATAAAAAGTTCAACAACTCGTTGACCTCTATTACGCTGGCACCGAAAGATAACATGATACACAGTTAATGTAGGTTTTAGCTAAAACACTGGGAAGGGAACATCACGGGAAACGTCGAGGCTCTCCAGGTAATTTAAAGTGTCAAATAATTTACTTAGCATGGTCCTCTCAATATTTATCTAATTCTATGAGCTATTTCTGTATCAGTTAACGGTGTCTAAGTCATCAGAATATATCAGAATTTAAAAACACAAGGAAAAGTAAAATGAATGAAAAAGTATTCAATTGTTATTAAATTATATTTATATATTAATTTATTATCCACCATCAGGAACACTGGACTAATTATTGTCCATGCCTTGTAATGGCTCTGTCAGTGCCCCTCCCTTTTTTATATGATGACAGTTGAGATAAGCTCTGGCAAACTCTCAAAAACCAGAATAGGATTAAGTTATTATAGAAAATGGATGGATAGATGTGATGGATGCATTTAATCAGAAAGCCACTGAGGGCTGCTGAGAAACTCTTACAGGTATTTCCATGCGTCATCGATATCTGGTTGACTAGGAACCTACACAGACTTGTTGGAAAACTTCGACCTTGGAAGTTTATTTCATTGGTGAAACATCTACTGGTGGCGCTATCATGCTTCAGCTCTGTTACAGCTTTTCTATTGTTAATGGAGCAAATTCTCATTTCTCAGGGCAAATGTCAGGACATCTGTCCTTTTTCTGAATCTCAGAAGAAAATACAGGAAGATAACTAAAACATTAAAACTAGGGCTGGGCAACCATTGAAATTTTTAATCGCGATTAATCGCATTATTTCCCTGATTAATCACGATTAATCGCATTGTATACGCAAAATCAAATAATTAATTCAAAAGTAAAGGTCACTTTTACTTAAATGTTCTGCTGCCATTTGAACTAAAGTGTCATAACATTTGTTGTTCAAACACTTTTAACATCAGCACTTGTCAGTAACAAAATCCAACAAAATGATTGTGTCTCAGCACAATCATAACATTAAAACAGGTAATTTCTGAGGTAACAGCAGAAACTTTTAACGGGGAGTTCAACTTGTCAGTTGTTACAAATAACCTTGTTTCTGTTGAATCCTCCGTCTGGGAGAACTTTAAAATGAAAATGTCCATGTTAAAGTTCACTAACTTTACCAATCCGTGTATCATTCATTCTTTCCATTTTCAATTGTCAATCAAAAATTAAAAAAATTAAAAAGTTACATTTTATTACGTTTTTCATTTTTTATCTAACACAAAAAATGAAAAAATGCCTGTTTTTTTCATATTTCAATTTTAGACTTGGATCAAAAATACGAAATTAAAAAACTGAATTAGTTTTATAATGGAGGACTGGACTTTCTGTTGTCATTACACATCTGAGCCACTAGATGGAGCCGCACTGCAGTAACCAGCTAGAGAACAGCAGGACAGTGAACACATGGAGCAGATCTGATGGAACATGGAGGAATGACGTGAAATATTTGTTGCAGTCCAGAATTATTATTTTTCAGACAGAATTGTTATTATTGCTACCTGAGTTGTTACCTGAACTGTAAAGTACAAGGATTTTTACCGTTCTCCATGTCTGTTTTAGCTTTTCCTTGTTTACTTGCCGATTGTTTTCCGGTTCTGCAGCATGTTAGCAACATGCGTTAACGCGCGTTAAAATAAATGTAGGCGTTAATAAATTAATGCGTTAACGCGATAATAACGCGTAAACTTGCCCATCCCTAATTAAAACATAAGTAGTCTTGTAAAATAATAATAAAATTAATGTTTTGTTTTAATTTTTCAGTGTCAAACTTTTGACTGTTATCCAAAAAAAATTCTGGTTTTTTTTTGTTTCTTTTTTTTTTTTTCTTCCATTGAGCGTTAGCATCAGTTAAAATGACTTAAATCATTTTGAAATGATTCCTTAAATGAAGGCTCACCTTCAACAGGTGACGACACAGACCTTCATTTTCCAAAAGAACACGTGAACAATATTTGTGGATTCTGTGAACATCAAACCAGCATTTCTGCATTCAGGAGAGGATTTTCAACTCTGACACACAGCACGCTCACTTTTCACACTTCCTCTCCTGGCCTCCTTCCTTCCTTCCTCGTCTCTGCCCTTTCCTTCATATCTCAACCGAACCAGATAGCGTTTCAGAGCACCTTAAAACCCCTTGAACATCAAAGTATAAAAACCAAGACTTACTCTTTTTTCTTTTTCCAAAAAGCACGTCCAAGGCAGCAGGTGTAGGCTCGATTTGAAATGCCCTGGCAGATGTTTCCTGCAGCTGGCACGAGACTGATGCACTGATACAGCCAAAAAAACTTCCAGTGATTCCTCTCTCCTTCCCTCCACCTCCTTTCCTCTCACTCCTCCTCATTGTTCTGTTTTACTCTCATTACATCTCTTTCTCACTCTCTTCATCTCCCTGTTTGAATCTACGAATCTCACAAAGTCTACAGGTGTAAATTTATTCTTTAATACAAAGAAGGTCAGGTACTCCAGCCTACTACACATTATCATCGGGGAATAGCTGAGATGGTCAAGAAGAAGAGAAGGTTACACATACTAAAAAAATAAAATCTGTTTTTATCTGTTTTCAGCAACTGCAAATAGTCCAGAAGGCTTGTTGGGATGCAGGGAGAAGTAATGACGGTTACATTTTAGCATGCAAACAGTAATTTATTTTGCGTAACCCCTCATTAGCCATGCTGCCACCTACCAAGCAATCAGCAAGAATTTGTCATTCGCAAACAAAATTAGCCGTCTGCCAGTGACTTCAAAAATGATTATAAAAGCATTTTCTGATGTGAATTGCCTTAATATTTGGGTCGGATAAAAAAAAGACGAAAGATCTCTCTGTGCAAAGAAGGTAGAAGGTCCTGATTCAGCGTGACAGGAAGGATAAGACAAGAACCTGCAATCATTTTGACGGAGAAAAGATCAGCACTGGTGGATACATGAGTGGTGATCCAGTTTACTTTTTTCTGTAGTAACTGGAGGAAGACACTCACATTTATTTATTTATTTATTTGTTTATTTGGATGGGACAGTGCACATTAATAAACATACAAGTATGTAAACATGCCGGATTGTAGCAGAAGTGCTAATTTCCATCCGTAGTCCCATAACATAAAAAAAAACATTGCACAAAGTTTAAAACATCACAACTACAAATCTGACGATAGACAATAGACAATAAACATAGATAGACAATACCAAAACAAAGAGGACGCTGACAGAAAATATCAAAGCAGCTGATAATATAAGACTTTACCCACAATTACAGATTAAAGGACAATAAACAAAGAGCCCCAGGAATACGTGTCAGATTAAAAATAGTGTTTTAGGGCATATGCGTACAAGTCTGTTTTATTCTTAACCAATGTTTGAGGGTTTTTTTAAAAAGTATGTAGTTATTGCAGTTTCTAATGTATAGTGGTAAGTTATTCCAGGAATGCGTTCCTCTTACAGATAAAACCATTTGACAAAATTTTGTCCTGCGCCTCGGGACATTACAGTCACCTCGAGTTTGTGCTCTTGTTCTTCTTCCCTCATTATTTTTTTTCTGGATGAATTCATTCAATGGTGGGGGAGCAGAAGCATTTAACACTTTATAGATGAGACAAGCATCCATGAAGGTCTGATAACTGTCAAGATCAAGAATATTATACTTTTTTAAAACGTTACAGATTTAAAGTGATTGGTTGTATAGTGTGATGGCCACTGGCAGGAATGACATCTGTTCTGTTACAGGAACATGAAGCCTGTGGCTTATTTTCTGGTCAGCTGGATCCAGATCCAACGTGGATCTCCACGTTGTTTGTGAGCTGTGGCTGCTCACGTGATCTGGTAAGTTATGCTGTTTTGACTCTTTGGGTACCACATGCCGTGTCTATGACACTGTTGGAGCAGAAAACGTCACATTGTCTGCTGCTAGGTGGGTTTGGTACTAAACAGTTGCCTTTAACTGTTCAATTCCATCTGAAACAGTTCTTTTTTATTTTGACTGTATTAAATCCAGCCACTTTCATGCCAGGTCCAGGGACAGCGTACCTCACGATTGTGTGGCTGTGATTAATGAGATTCTGGCTCGCTTCCACATCATTGTTCGGCCCAAGCAGCTAAACTAGTGGCGTTGACTGAAGCATGCAGATTGGCGAAGGGGTAGAGCGTCACGATTTACACGGACAGCAGGTATGGGTTTGGTGTTTGTCATGAAGGTGGATGCTCTCTTGGGGGCCATCTTCCTGCCCAGTTCCGTAGCTGTGTGTATGTTAACGGGCCTGATCGTATTTCCGCGGCAACGCTCATGCAGATGCGGCTGCGAAGGCTTGTTCTCCTGTTAACTGTTCTCTCGTCTCTGCAGTGGCTTCCTGCGATGCAATCTTTCTCCTCCCCGGCTGAGAAACGGTTGTGGCAGCGGGACGGCTGTGGTCTGGGTGATGGCGTGTGGCGTGCAGGTGACTCAAAGCCGTGTTTGCCTAAGCATTTTTCTTCCCACTTTGCTAGGCTAACGCACGGGCTGGACCACGCATCCCCAGGGGGCCATGCTGTCGACCTTGGCTAAGTACTGGTTCACGAGGGGTTTTTCCTCTTGTGCGCAGAGGTTCTGCCAGTCCTGCGTGATCTGTGCTGCCCACGACGCGGGAGGGGGAGTGAGGATGCCGCTGGCATCTGACAGACTGTTTGAGTACATCATGCTAGATTTTATTGAACTCTCTCCTTGTGAGGGAAAGAAGTATTGTCTGGTTGTTGTTGACACGTCTTAAAGTGGGTTGAGGTTTTTAACTTTTCTAAGGATGTCAGCTCCACAGTGGCAGAGGCTTGGCTGAAGGAGATCCTGGGATCTCCATCTGAGAAGAATTCCATCTGAAATCTCCAGTGACAACGGCACTCATTTTGTGAGTGGGGGTGCTGTTGAGAGGGAGAATGGTGTCTTGACGTTTAAGTTGGTACAGTGTTGTGCAGGAACAGGGTGTCCTGGCTGAAGGCTCTGGGGGCTACCTGTCATGCTGTGGACTTGAGGATGCGAGTGCGATCGGGGGCTACTCTGAGTCCGTTCGAGATCCTCTTTGGCAGAGTGGACGCACCAGATGAGTGTTTCCTTCCTTCATCTGAATTGTGTGAGAATTCTGTGTTGTCGTATTGAGTTGCACTCTATATTGACACAGATTAACTCACAGGTGACGGTGCCCAGCCTGTGCCGGCCAGTGGACCCCTGCACAGCACTCAGCCAGGAGAGTGGGTCCTGATGCGGGACCTGCTTCAGAAGCGCTAGAGGAACGGAGCAGTGGGACGGTCTTTTCCAGGTTCTGCTAACGACCCACACTGCTGTTAACATGGCGGAGCGGGCGACCTGGACTCACACCTGCCCCTGCAAACAGTTCCTGATCCAGCTTCTGGCTGCTGGATCCCCAGGTTCCTTGGTATCTCAGGCTTCTGGAGCCTGTTTGTGCCTCTGAGCACACATACACGTACACATGCATGCACGTACACACACATACACGTACACATACATGCACATACACATATACACACACACCTGAGCTTGGACAGGAGGGAGGTACTAGAAAATAAAAAAAAAAAAAAAAGAGGAAAAGAGAGACTCATGTTTTTCCAACCAGAGACTGTTACATCACATATTCTTCATCCCGCACTGCTGATCGAGAAGAAGATGGATCCTCTAAGGCTGCCACGATGGGGGAGTGGGGGGGTCCGGGAGGGGGTGAATGTAATATGTAATATGACTATAATATGGGTTTTGTTTCATTTATGTTGTTTATTCATTTATGTTTTATGTTATCATTTTCCTGTGTTTTTGGTTTCATACTCATGTGCCAGGAACATGTGCGACAGCCATGATCTGCTTGAGACGTGTCCATTCCTGACTATTTGGGTATTTGATTTATAATACGAAATTCAAATGTTGTAACTCAGCTTCAGGATCAGAGCGTTTACATCTTGGTTTACAGCAAGTCCTTCATAAAGTCCAACACTTTGTGAAGCTCCTGTTGTTTTCTCGTTCGTGTTCTCCTCGTGGGCGGCTTCTGGGAAAAAGCGTTTGTGGTCTCTCTAGGAAGGCCGCATGTGGAGTTCAACGTCGAGATAATAGTGAGGGGTGTCTCCACCCTTACTTGTCATCTTTAAATATCTCTGAGCTTCTCATTTAGGTTAACAATTTGGATGTTACTGATAATTCTCAGGTTTATCAAAACTTCTTTATGGGTATTTATGATTCGTTGACTCATCATCATGTTAAATTATTAGTTAATAATTAGTTAATTATGCCTGTTATCTGTTTCCAAGCGTGAGGTCTAGCCTCATGTTAATTGCGTCTCAGTGGGGCAAAGTTCTTAGGGGTTTAGTTCCTCGGAGGGGTACTATGAATTTGGTCGGCCAGGTTGGCAATCTGGGGTTTGATTGAACCTTTGAACCTTACATCCTTAGCCTCAGAGGGGGTTTGGGATGTCACAATGGAGATGCAGCGTCACAGGGACTCAGCGGAGCCCTGGGGGTTTGATCTGTGGACATGGCTGACCTCAGGCTCCTGGTACTCAGTATTTTTGAAAGTGTTTACTCCAGTCCATATTGTTTTGGTTCTGTTTTTATTTTCATGTGTGATTCCATGTTTATGCCGCATGATGCTAAAAGCAATGACTTGACATTGTTCTTGCATGATCAGAGGTCTGATTTGTTCCCCGACATCAACTGGGGGGTGCACCTGCGGGTGCTTCTGAGAACTGAATGTTCTTTGCCTTAGATAGTCTTGCGGCCTTTTTTCCCACTGGGTTTTTGGCCTAGTCTAGAGAAGATAGTCTCTAGAGGGTCTTTTGCCGTTCCCCTTATTTTCGGAATCTGACAATCTAAATTGTACTAAAATTCAAAATTCAAACTCTAAATTTAAGCACTTTAATCATTTTAACCAATCAACGGATTCCAATCTGAGCTGCAAACTCGTGAAACATAGCTGGGGACGGGTGTTTGGCCACTAGAGGGATCACATTCAATAGAGTAGACTGCGCTTCATTATTCCCTGTTTAGCTCACAGTTGTGGGCAGGGCCCTTTGGGCGGGAACAGCGTGCTCTACTGCTGTGATCTAGATAAGCTTTTCATATATGCAAAGAAAATGAGGTGCAAATACAAAAGTAGGGATTGTTGTGTCAGAAATTGCATTTTGAGCTAAAGTGCTGTGTCATGAGTCCATGACTTCTGGTCTCGATTCCTGCGTGTTCGAAGGCCACAGTTTTGTTATCGTTCAGGCTCCAACGAGTCTGCTAAGTTTTGACGTGGACGTCTAGAGAACTTATCCAAGGTCCTGATGTTTTCATGTGATGTTCAAAGGCAACTGCTTCCTACTGAGACTGGGTCATTCTGAACCATCCAGCATTCTGTAATGACCTCTCTGAATTTGCATGCAGACTTGGAGAATAAAACTCCGTTTTGCACCTCCGTTGGTTGTCAGTGCTTTGTTTAACAACCGAATTGACTGCATCACCAGAACACAATTAGAGTATAATTTGAGTGTATTCTAATGAGTAAGATATGCCCAATTCTGGCATAACAGTTACAGTAATGAAAACGGAGAGGTTTCCTGGCAAGAATTTTAACTGCCTTCTTGAAGAGAGACTTGATGGGTTTTAATATACTTTCTGTTGTGTGTGTCCAAGTTGTACAGCAATAATTTATGTGTGAAAATATCATGGCATGCATATATACTTTAGCTGTCTTGGAGGTCAGAAATGGTCTTATATGAGAAGACCATTTCTGGAAGACTTGGGAAAGACCAGAAAGGCACAGATCTCCAAAGCCCCCCCCCCCCCATTTAGATCAAGCGTCTCTTTTACACATTCGTTCCTGAGGGCAATTTAGAGTCACCAATTAAACTGACCTGCTTTGTTTGTGGACTGTGGAGCGAAACTGGAGTAGCCCGAGAAAAGAAAAAGAGAAAACTTGCCACTATGTTGTCTGGTATCGTGCGCTCAGCACCGTCAATGCGCCACATTCTCCACATCAACAGAAGTCAGCTGAGATCGGTTCAGTCATTCGGTTTCGGATCCATCCCTGGGGAGGCGTTTAAGACATTTACAACTGGGAGGAGGCCCTGAGGCCGATCCAGGATACACTGGAGAGACGGCATTTCCTGGCACTCCAAGTGTTTTTTGTGTGTGTGGATGCATGGATGTGGAGGAAATCCAATCCTGATTAGATAGTGGAGATGGTCGAGAAAGAGCCAAGGGGTGAATCCAAGAACATTCAAGCCAAACTCTGAGGTCAAACTACATCACTCAATCCATTATTTATTTATTTATTTATCTTTTTTCAAATGATAATAGACTCCATGGAAGAGGACCAGCCATCTTATCGGTATCTTAATTTACTGCAATATCTTAGGGTACCAAATAGGGATGCGCGCGATTAGTTGTCTAACCGATTAAACGTCCGCCCACTTTCTAGTCGGCACCAGAAATATTAGTCGTTTAAACCAATTTGTGTTTTATTCATGTACAAGGCCGCTTAACTGTCATACAGCCTCCCGCCACTAGTCGGGGCTACAGAGCCGTCAGACAGCAGCCCCCCCTCCCCTCGGAAATGCTGGAGTAGACTGGAGTTTTAAAATGGCACGGTGGGAAGATAATCTCGCAAAACCAGCCCGGTTTGGCGGTACTTTAATCTAGAAAATGAAAACAAGGTAGTATGTAGACTGTGTCAGAAACAACTGGCGTACAATCACTCGACTGGAGCAATGCACAACCACATTCCACTGTTTGGATGTTAATCTGCACGAGACGACGGCTGCTAATGCTAGCGGTGCTGATGCTAGCGGTGATAGCCACACTCAGGCCGATTTGACATTGTTTACCTGGAGACGTGTTCTTAGAGATTTTAGATGTTTGTTTAATTTTACACTCATATTGAACTGCACATAGAGCTTAATAATTCAGCAGCAATTTATCTTTTTTAGATGTTACATTATTTGTTAACTGTAAATGAGTTTTTTTCGGATGTGCAGGGTTTATATTCATACTGCACGGTGCAAAATGCTGCTAGTTTCGGTTGAAATTTAATTATAAATTAGATGTTTTATTAACTTGAAAGTGAATTAGGGCAATAATTTTTGTCGGATAATCTGCAAGATTCAATGTGTCAGAGGCAATTTATTTATTTTGGTGGTTAACGTTTGACTGAGTTGCCTTCATGTTCACATTCATTCATACTGCACGGTGCAAAGTGTCTCGTACTTCAGCGGCATTTAAAATCCGACATGGTTGTTGAACATTGTGATTAAAGGCTTAAAGAACTCTTGTTACACACAATATTTTTTGGGACAATGTTTCAAATTCTGTTTCGATGTTTCAATAAATTGTGCTAAATTTTCACTGTTTTCTGAGTGTTTTCCTTTTTTTTTAGACTCGTCGACTAGTCTTAATTAAAATTTTCATTTAGTCGACAGGGAAATTAGTCGCCAGGAACATCCCTAGTACCAAACCTTAATAGTGTCAGTGCCAGGTCAGAACACTCACCCCAACCATACGTGATAATGTGAACATAAACTTTATGCTGTTTTCCAACTACCTGATTAGAAAACAGTGAGTGTGAGTTCTACCAAACCCTGTGTTTTGTGAACCCCAACTAAGTGATAAGCATAGGTGGGTGCATTAAAAGGAGGGCAGGAGTGGATGGGGGTATGATAGGAGAATAGAGACACACTCCTGTGTTGCAGCCTACCCACCACATCTTCCCCCCACTGGATCGGCACCTCCAACCCAATCACATCACCTGGTGTGATTCCTTGTGTATCATCTAGTGATGTCCATTAAAGAGACCCGGCAAAACCTCAACCCAGAGAAGGTTTCTTTATGTTCCCTTTATGGATGTTTCACACTAGGAGACATTTTTCAAACCAACATCATATACTGGTTCCAACTATTTTCAGAAGATAATAAAAACTGTGGTGTATAGAATTGTTTTATTTTATTTCTAGCTGTTCAGATGGTAGTTGGGTCTCAGTATGGGTAGAGACGCATATGAGCACTAATTCTCCCTGGAGGTTCCTCACAAGACATGTCAATTAAAAAGAATATGTGAGAGGTGACAAACCCATTGTTTCTGTCACACCTTTGAGGCAGTATATTGTGTTTGCGCAGCATAATCTGCTTCATAAATGTAAGAAGCTAATATATTTGTGCAGGATTAGGGAAGTATGCTGCTGCTGGTTGATATAATGTAAGATAAGGTTTATATGTCTCAGCAGAAAAGAGCAGACAGAGCGATCAACCCTGATGTCCTAACTAAGAGGTTTTTTTTCAGTCCAGAAAAAGTAGTCTGTCAGGAAAATGTTAATGTGCCTTTTTTTGCATAGTTAGTGCACTTCTATTTTCCTGAAATTATATTGATATTTCTAGTAAGGATCTGCTGACAGTTTAAACTGTCAGTAAAATATTGCTTGACAAGACATTACATTTGTTATTCCACAATACCTTAAAACTAACGGCAACCAGAGCAAGATTCAATTTGATACATTTGTGTTAAGAAGAAACTGAAAACAAAACGGTAGTTTAATACTGAAAAGACAAAAGTTATGAGTCTTTCCACCTTTTCATCATGTCTAAAGAACTGAGGAGAATAAAGCAAACCCCACTGACTGAACATGTGTAGTTGTGTTCAAAATAAGTGTGTTTCAGCCATTATGGCCCTCAGCTGTGGACCAGCCTGGAGGTTCTGGTTCTGGTCCTTAGCTGTGGACCAGCCTGGAGGTTCTGGTTCTGGCCCTCATCTGTGGACCAGCCTGGAGGTTCTGGTTCTGGTCCTCATCTGTGGACCAGCCTGGAGGTTCTGGTTCTGGTCCTCATCTGTGGACCAGCCTGGAGGTTCTGGTTCTGGTTCTGGTCCTCATCTGTGGACCAGCCTGGAGGTTCTGGTTCTGGCCCTCAGCTGTGGACCAGCCTGCCAGAGAACATCAGGACTCACCTTTTAAATCTGGCTTTTACCTGATTTATTTCACTCTTAGTCCTTTTATTCTACTGTTCTTAATTTAATGATTTTATTTTTTTAATTTAAGTTTCAAATCTACTTTAAGTCTTTGTGCGCTCTATTATCAATGCATCTTTTATTTTATTTATTTTATTTACCAGGTCTGCTCTAGTCCATCCGGGGTGAGGTGATCTCTGTGATGGCGCCCCCTGTGGTTGCAGGCTGTGGTGCCTTCCACAGGTAGCTCTTCCTCACCTGCCATGTTACTAAACTATTTACTTTGTACTGCGAGTGTGCATGTGTGTGCATGTGTGTGCATGTGTGTGCATGTGTGTGCGTGTGTGTGCGTTGTGGGATGGGTTTTTATTTTCTTTTGTGATCCTGTGTTATATATTTTATTTACTTTCATTGTGAAGCACTTTGTGTTACATTGTTAATGTATGAAAAGTGCTATATAAATAAAGTTTGATTTGATTTGATTTGAAGGACATTATAAAAAGGTCTTGATTGTAATTAGTAATCTTGATGAAGAGGAAGAAGCTCAGCAGATGGAAACTGACTTTGCAGATCATTTGTGACCATGATGATTGTTATGATCAATACAATACCAATCCAATATTAGTAGTGGAACATACCATCTGCTGTATACGTAAACTTTTTTTCCCAGCTTAATTTCCAGAAGAAAACCATTTTCCGTATCTATCCAGTAATAATATCCCATTTTTAAAATTATTTCTCTCTTTCCTTCTTTTTTTTAGTTGTTTTTTTTTTCCATAGAAGCAGCCAAAGCTCTTTGCCCTTGAAGAGCTTTTTGCTGAAGAAGACTTGTTAGTTGAGGAAAGAAAGGAGAGCAGGTTAAAAGAGAAGTGCAGTCATACAGAGATCTGCCATTTACACTCTCCTCTGTGAATCCGGTGACCTGGTGAAGGAACATGAAGGACGCTCCGCCAACTAGCTTTGACTCGGCATCCAGGTACCGACGTGTTCAGGCATCCACAGCCTCACCGTGCACTTTTTTTTTTTTTTTAATGCTGGGGAGGCAAAAAGCACAGAACGTGCTCGTCTGCAACCCAAAAAAGGCAGATATGTTCAGATTTTTTAGGAGGAACTGCTGAGTCAAGCAGAAAAACTGAAGGCCTTGCTTTGAAATAGTTTGCAATGAAGACTGTTTGGACAAATTCACTGCAACATTTTGTTTAACTTTGTTTGTTTGTTTGTTTCAGCATATCTGTTGTGGTGGCAAAGTTGCTTAGAGCAAAAAAAAAGACTGAAACATAACTAAAGTTAAACTAAAGTTCTATTATTTATGTTCTCCAATAAATTAAAAAAAAAAGGGTGTTTTCTGCCACTAAGTTTGATCCAACTTCTTATATGGAGAAACAGATTTGAATCAACTGGTATCCAAAGACGTATTATTCAGGAATTGCTATCCAAAGTGAGGTCTTGGAGTTGGTATCAATATCGAAAAATTGTAAATGAAAACCAACCCCATGAAAATGCCAGTTTTATTTTGTAGCGATATCTTCTTTTCCTTTCATGGGTCACCACAGTGAATCATCATCTAACTCCATCCTTTTCTCACACAAACTAACTTCATGTCTTCTTTCACTACTAAGGATGTTCCTGGCGACTAATTTCCCTGTCGACTAAATGAAAATTTTAATTAAGACAAGTAGACTAGTCTAAAAAAAAAAAAGGAAAACACATATCTTGGTAGCATATCTTGCGAAGTCATTATGGTGATGAGCTGCGTTATCCTCTCAGACCGGACGGGAGAATGAGTCTCCGGGTAAACAATGTCAAATCGGCCTGAGTGTGGCTAGCACCGCTAGCATTAACACCGCTAGCATCAGCACCGCTAGCATCAGCAGCCGTCGTCTCGTGCAGATTAACATCCAAATGCTTGAGTCAAATGTGGTTGCTCATTGCTCCAGTCGAGTGATTGTATGCCAGTTGTTTCTGACACAGTCTACATACTACCTTGTTTTCATTTTCTAGATTAAAGTACCGCCAAACCGCGCTGGTTTTGTGAGACTATCTTCCCACCGTACCGTTTAAAACTCCAGTCTACTCGAGCGTTGCCGCGGAGAGGAGGACTGCTGTCTGTTAAACAACTAATATTTCTGGTGCCGACTAGTAAGTGGGCGGACGTTTAATCGTTTAGACGACTAATCGTGCGCATCCCTATTCACTACATCCATAAATCTCCTCTCAGGTCTTCACTAAACTCAGAAACAGAGAGGAAAAGCCAGAAAGCGTGCCCGGCCCAACCCAATCCTGTTTGATCTCGTTCATGTCCCTTCCTGGATGCCTCGTGTTTCTTGGATTACCTTTTTTTTTGTAATTACTTCCTGGGTTGTCCGAGGAGCTTTGTTATTTAAAACAATCTTGAGCCTTTGCTGTCACAGCTTTGCTGTCAAAGATCCTCATGTTATCTACATTATTGCAAATGCAGCCAACAGAGCCGACCCAAGTACCACAAAACATGACGTGTAAGATGACGGCACTCATCTAAGGCTTTGCAAATCTGTGCTTTTCTAGTCTTTTCCCCACAGGAGCAGCTTCCCCCAGTTATTACAGACATCGACATTGGTGCTGATTTGTTCCATGTTGAAATGAAGGGAATGCAGCCTATTTTTTGCAAAACGTCTCTGCTTTGGAGCATTAATATGGGGTGCCGAATGTAAAAACTTGATTACAGTTTTCAAACTGATATATTTTCAATATTTAGCTCATTTTCTTCACATTTCGCTCATTTTACACACATTTGAGACATAAATTATTTAAAAATTTGGTTATATGTGAACAAAAATGAAATGTTAAATCTAAACTTTAGATCTAAATCTAAATCTAAATGTCAAATGTTAAACCTAAATGTCAAATGTTAAACCTAAATGTCAAATGTTAAACCTAAATCTAAATGTCAAATGTTTAATCTAAATTTTAAATCTAAATCTAAATCTAAATCTTAAATCTAAATCTAAATGTCAAATGTTAAACCTAAATCTAAATGTCAAATGTTAAATCTAAATGCTAAATCTAAATGTTAAATCTAAATGTTAAATGTTAAATCTAAATGTTAAATCTAAATGTTAAATATATATCTAAATGTTAAATCTAAATCTAAATTTTAAATGTTAAATCTAAATATTAAATCTAAATGTTAAATCTAAATTTAAATGTTAAATGCTAAATCTAAATCTAAATGTGTCACCGAGTGTAAAGCTAAATATTTAGAGAATTTGCAAATGTCCCATGCCCCGTAAAGTCTCACAGCCGCACAGCCACGCCCACACCACTGATTAGGATCAATGGGAAGAGGGCTTGAGGGAGAGTCGGGACTCAGACATGGCCGCCTCCCTGCCTGTGGAAGACATCGTTGGTGTTGGCGGGTGTGCGGGCTGCACTTCAAGGGTAGTTCAGCCGGTACCGGCCCCATCATTAACGGTAAGTTAAGTGATGAAATGATGGGGACGTTCGATGTCAGTTTTTAAAAATGAAATCAAGTTTTTACGTTCGGCACCCCATACATCACAGTATCTGTAGATAGAAAATGACAAACTGAATCATCTGGAATACTTGTTTTGTCTTGTTTTTTTTTTTGTTGTTTTTTTTAACATGTGGTCATGTCAAGTTCTGACTTGTGCTGTCACTCAGCGGATCAAAGTAGTAGCACAGCACTCCTGCCAGACTGGAGGAGGTTCTGTTCACACACTCATCGTCCCAGATGAAGCCCGGTTCGTCTCAGCAAAGCTCTGATTGGAGCTCGTGTGGAACAATCTTCTCGTCATTAGAGTGCAGCCCAACTATTTAGTAATCATATTCCCATCTAATGTGATGTGTAAAATGAATAATGAGCAAACCCAGATACATGAAATCTCATCTGACACCATCTTTTTCACGCTTATTATTTTGTTCTTTCTAACACATTGATTTTTGTCTTTCATGAGGATATTATTGAGCAGAATCTTAGCTGGAGGTGTGATCTTTCACACGACTCCCAAAAGGGTCAAAACAACCCTCACAAACTTGAGGAACTCCTTTCCTTCTCACAGTACTGAATTAGTGACAAAACCACTGGGCTCATGCTGAGCATTGACTTGGACTTATCTGGAGACATATGAAGCTAAAACAATAATGGATGTCATCTAAGACGAGTATTATGTTCTACTAATTTCTTCCAAGGAAATTAGCTTCAAAGAATCAGAGTTGACTTATTTAACGACGAGTTCCCTGGAGTGACAGCACTTTACAGAAAGGCCATTTTTTCATATGATACATAGAAAAAAAAAAGGGCACATCATGCTCTTTTCACAGACAGACACAGTTCCCAGAGGTGATGATTAAATGTCTATAAGATGCAAAATTCAAAAAAAAAAAATACAATACAGAGAGCCGTACTGTATCTTTTCACACGTCTGTTGACAGCAGCCAGTTTAATGGGTCGGGCTGAACCGCTTGACTTCATTTCACTTGACTCCTATGTCGAGTGTCCCAAACTTATCTGAGAACGGCAGCAGAGCTTCGTGAAACCAAATGTAAAACCTGACTAAACAATTATAAATTTGGACATAAAATATTAGTGAGCTCTCGAGCCAAGTACGCGTCCAGTGTATCAGGACGGTCAAAAACCCAGAGTCAGAGCGAATCAAGTATTATTTACTGGATATGAAACGTCATATCAACCCCAGAGAATGACATTTAAATGTTCTGTGGAGTTAGCTGCTAGTACAGAATATGAGTTGTAAATAAAGTGCTAAATATTTCTTTTTTTTCTAATTTAATGTTTATGTACCAAAATGCGGTTCCTTTTTTTTATTGCACAACATGTTACACCAAAAGAAGAAAAAAAAAAGTTGAGGTGAGAATGTGAGTCGTGTTATTGGTAACCTTGTTGAAAACTAAGTTGCTGACAAACTCTTGACTTTTTCTTACTGTTTATATGTATTTGACTAATTACTGGTAATAAACGATGAAAATGGTTTCTTCACAGGCTTACGGGAGCACATCTGTGGTCTTTGAACGTCAGAACGTCGTCTCATCTGATATCGTTAAAGTGGTCGTATCCCGCTCGTCTCAAAAATCTCATTTTTGGTACCTCTGGAGTCGATCTGCTTTCAGTGAAACTCAGATTCTGTCATTATTTCTGAAAGACAGAATCAAAAAGGAAAGGCTGATCCTGAAAACGTGGCCAGAAAATCAATATCGCGATTATCGCGATTAATATCACTGACAAGCAAATATTGTTGCGATTGAAAATAAGTTAAAGGGAAACACACAAAGTTCATTAAATGATGACTGTTTGATAAAACGCAAGGCCTCGACTGCAAATCCAGGAATTAGAGTCTATAAATGATAGTAAAACAGAACAACGCATGTCAGGGTGTCATTTCTGATTTACAGCAGGTCTCCAGAACAGTGAACAGTCACCATAAAACCACCATCCTCTAACATAAACCACGACCTTTGACCTTTCTGGGCTTCCAGATGTTAGTTCAGGTTCACATACAAGCGATGCCAACTATGGAAACCATAGTCAGCTTCGAGATGTCGGTTTCAAGCGCTACAACCCTACTGGGAAGACTAAAAAACCAGTAAAAACCAGCAGACAAGCAATGTCAGCACCCCACCCCACCCCACTGTTGTTGAAAAAGCACTTTTCTCGTGCACTATGTAATAAACTTGTCCTGACATGCACATTCAGGCTAAATTCTGCGGGCACTGTCACATGTTGAGAAAAGGAAAAAATATGTCCTGAAAGAATAAATCAATCATGTTAAATATATACAGTCTGTGGTTGTTGTAACACAGGGAGGAAGCTGCTGGTCAGTTCTCTCTCTGTTGATATAAAACTAGTCTGCACTCAGTCAAAATGGGTCTTATAAAAAGTCGATTGTGGCTGGACTTCTGGCCCTTCTTCTACTGTGCCTCAGGGAAATGTGCCAATATTCCGATGGAGAAAATCTCCATTAGAAAGAAAACACTTTCATAGGACATTTCCTCATCCTAAAGAAGGGGGTGGGGGTGAATGACAGTCATTTTGGATCAGGATGTTCACTCGCCCGTCTGCTGTTACCTGAATAAACGTGTGACGGGTTCACATCGTTCAACATGAGGGGAAACTTATTTTCATGCTCCCGTATACTCAATTACACCAGAATTATCTCAGATATGCTTTCCAGGGGATGACGACACATTTGTGTTTGTGCCAACAGGCCTATCTGTTTGTTAAATGTATAACAGGGAAGCAGTAGCCTCCTTCAGGGAGGAGTCAATCCGACTGGCTGCATACATTGACAACCATCTTCCAGGACGTGGCTCATCACACAGATGTTCTAGTGCAACATCTGGACTATCTGGGTTTTCAGATAAATCTGGAAAAGAGCATGATGGCTCTCATCCCTCAGACTCCGTCCACGGTGGGGGAGAAGGGTCTCTACGATCTTGACAGCTTCGCTAGCAAGCAATAGATTTTTCAACTCTAACAAATCTTACAAATTGAGACCTTGAGGTATTCTTGTGTTGCTGAGAGGGAAACATGTCAGTGTGCACGGCTGTCTGTTTCTGTGCACGTCATGCTTTTGAGCCTGAGCCTGCTAAATCTAGTCTGAGTGATTGTTTAATCCTTATGCATCACTTCTTCTCTGTAAAAGACCAACTGTGTCTCACAGCATAGTGATGTAAATTATTGATTCTATGACATGACATAGAATTGATGTTTTTGTTTCCACAGATGTAACTTTCACAAGCTTTTTTCATAGAGACAGTATTTATAATAAAATTATATAAAATATAATTGTAATGCATTACAAAATGCATGTAGTGACATCATATGACTTAACATTCAAGGACTGTTATACAGATGACATCTCTGAAATATCATTTTGAATTGTGTAGCTGCTTCATTGTTGTTTTACACATTTAAATGTTTTTCATGTTTTTTTTTAACTATTAACATATTATTTTTAATCTTTCTTCCTTGGTTCCAAAAACTATTATTTCAGTTTTGTCTTTATTTAACTAAAGGAAGTTCTGAAACGTCCAGTCTCTAATTTGATCAATGCATCTGATCAGTGTTTGGATCGGACTGTAGTCTCCTGGTGAGATGGTTATGTAGATTTGTGTATCATCAGCATAGTTGTGGTAACATATTTTGTTGCTTTTCATAATTTGAGCGAGTGGGAGCATGTAGATGTTGAACAGCAGTGGCCCCAAGATGGAGCCTTGGGGAACTCCACAAGTTATTTTAGTTTGCTCAGATTTATACCTACCTATAGACACAAAGTAGTCTCTGTCTTTTAGATAGGACATAAACCAATTTAATGCAGTGCCAGAAAGCCAGTTTTTCAGCCTGTCTAGTAAGATGTTATGGTCAACCGTGTCAAATGCAGCACTGAGATCCAGTAGAACCAGGACTGAAATGTTTCCACTATCTGTGTTCAAGTGGATGTCATTAAGGACCTTAACTAGAGCAGTCTCAGTGCTGTGGTGTGGCCGAAAACCTGACTGGTAGATATCAAAACTGTCATGACCAGCGTCAGCCACGACTGAGGATTTGTATTATCTGTCTGTTTTGTCAAGTTGGCGTCTCTCCATGTCTCTAGTGCTTCCTGTTTTACTTTGAAGGTCTGTCTTGTCTTCGTGGTGTTCAGCTTTTCTTCCTCCCCCTTTTCATCCTGATTGTTCACACCTGCCTCTTGTTTGTTCCTGTGTGTTTATAAGTCCTGTCACTCCCTTTCTGTTTGCTGTCCATTGTCGTCCTTACTTATCTGTCTGGTCGTCCTCCTTCCACTCCCCCCACACACCCGTGACAAAAACAGTTATTTAGCATCAAGAGGTTGTGGAGTTGTTGAAAAACAGCCTTTTCTATAATCTTGCTCAGAAAGGAGAGGTTTGATATCGGTCTGTAGCTGCTCATGAGTGACGAGTCTAAGCTGGTCTTCTTCAGAAGTGGCTTGATGACGGCTGTTTTAGTTTTAAGACTCCTGAGAGCAGGGAGGTGTTTACAATCAGTAAAATATCTGAGGCTGTGCATCCTGAAAAACCCTGTTGGCAGAGTATCAAGACAGCAAGTGGTGGATTTTTAGATGGCCAATAACCTCATCCAGGGTTTTTTGGCTGATTGGAGAAAAGCTTTCTGACATTCTTGTTTTTCAGCTCTTACCAGCATGGCATTTTTCCATGGAGCTCTCTTTTTGGCAGCGATCACTTTCACCTTGATGGGAGCAATGACATCTATATTGCTTTTAATTTTACCATTGAAATGATCCACAAGCTCATCAACTGAGGGCCAGGAGAGAGTTTTTTGACAACCTCTGTTTGGATGTTCTAGTTGACAATAACACTCTCAAAGAAAACACAGGAATTATCAGAATCACCACAACCTTGGAAATATTCAGACCTTTGGAGATTACTAGATCCAAACAGCGCCCTTTGTTATGCGTTTTCTCTTTCACATGAGATAGACCAAAATTATCAAGAACACAACATAACTTTGCTCATTCTGTCCTGGACATTATCAGTATGAATGTTGAAATCTCCAACAACAGCAAACAATCAAAATCGACACAGATTATTGACAGAAGTTCAGAAGTCTTCAAAAAAAAGCTTGTAGAGTTTTTAGGTGGTCTATATATGTTAACGAACAGCACATGAGCGAGGGAATTCATCTGGAGAGCTACATATTCAAATGATGCAAAGTTTTTATAAGACATCTGTTTACATTGGAAGGAGTCATTAAACAAACAGCCACTAGCTTCACTCACAAACTTGAAGTTTGGAGGAGTTGCTTCAATAAAAAATACTGAATCATTTTCTCCGTCTAACCAGGTTTCTGTAGAACTGTTTGGAAAATCCATCAGTTCCTGGAGCTTTATTTTTAGGGATTTTTACACAGTGCTGTATCAAACTCAATAATAGTTAAGGGCGTTTCTAAAGGCTGCGATAGTGCGGGAAGTTATTTATAACTGTTGTCTTTGCTTCATTGTCCTCAGTTTATAGTTTGTGGAAAAATTGATATTATTTCTTGAGGTGCCTTAGTTTCAGTCTTCTTAATGGCTGCTATGAAAGACTTTTCTTTGGTTCATCTTTAGTAGATTTACTAGAAGTTTCCTCGATTAGTTGTTGTGTTTGAAGTGATCCTGTCTAAGTCTTTGTGTCAAGGACTGGGCTTTTTATGAGCTTTATTTTAGTTTCCATTAGCCCTCTCCCAGTTAATCATTTCATTTCATTTTCTTTGAGCTCATTCTCAAGTTAAGCTTTTTTTTGTAGCTGGAGAAAGAAATTATTCTTGCTCCAAGTAGAGCCTTGGGTGCTTCCCAAAGTACAGTTGTTGGATTTTCTGAAGAATCATTAGTCTCCATGAAGGCCATTGTTTTTAGAGAATGGATTACTGAATCAGGATCCTCAAGCAAAAGAAATGTTGACTCTCCATTTAATCAATGCTGCTTCAGATTTTTTTGTAGTCAGGCAGAATGAACCAAGGGCCTGATCACTTGTTACAATAGGACAAACTTGTGGTCAGCAATATCAGGTATGATAGAGTCGCTGGTAAGAAAAAAAAAAAAATCAATGAGGGACAACAACTGGTGCTGTTGTGAAAAATATGCTAAGACCAAAATCAGATAAGCATCGTTTTACAACGAATTGTGGACATGAACAAACCTCCATTTACAGGCATTTCTGTGTGTTTTTTTATTTTTTTCTTTTTGGCTGTTTTGCACACATCCTACATCAGTATTAAAAAATATTCTAAAACAAGAACATGCAAAGCATGTTTCCATCATCCAATTTATCTTTGTTAAAGCAGCTAATAACTGGTTAGCTAACATTAGCGTTTGTCAGATACACAAGACGACACTGATGTTTCTAGTAAATAAACATCTGATGAATAACAAACGAGCCACTGGTTTCTCAATCATGCTGACAGAAACCATAAAACACAAAATGGAAGACCAGTTGATCCGTTTGTAGCGAAACTTTTCTGTCCAACAACAAGGAGAAGTCCAGATCCAGTTTCAACCCATCTTCCCTTTATCCATCAGTACTGAATGAAAGATTTACTCTTGTTCACTCTCTCATTGTCTTTTCTCTTCCTCTGTTATTAGTTTCTTTGGTTTCTTAGTTGCCTCCGTCATGATGTCTGCTGTTCTGTGAGTTAGCTTCAGTTTACTCGTGCTGTCCGGGGGTTTAGAAGGTTACTTTGTTGGTTTCTGCTGACAGCAAATCCATTTGTATCTGAGAGCTCAATAATAGCTCCTAAAAATAATCAAATGCACCATTTTAAGACAACTTAAACTGATATTTGACGATGTTATAGTTACTTTGTTCTTCTTTAACAAGTGACAAAAATTTTGGATCACCAGTAATGTGGCAATTGATGTTTGCGATTGTGAATTTCATGCTGTTAATCAAAATATTAATCATAACAAATAACCCCTCTGGATAAGTAACAGGGTTATTATTCAGTGATCCCTTTATTTTCCGCGGTTAATGGGAACAGCGCACCCCCCCCGCGTAAATCAAAATCCGCGAATGGGAGCTGGAGCCCCCCAAGCCTAAATACGGTGTTTAAATTATGTTTAAAAACCGCAAAAAAGTAGCGAGACACTACAGCGAAACAAGACAAAGGCTCAACTGTGGTCTGAACCGTAGTAAAGAAACTGCTGGAATTGTGTTATTCTTAGATCTAATATTTATATTTATATATATTTAATATTTAGATTTAGATTTAACATTTAGATTTAACATTCGACATTTAGATTTAATATTTAGATTTAACATTTAGATTTAACATTCGACATTTAGATTAAACATTTGACATTTAGATTTAGAATTAACATTTAGATTTAACATTTAGATTTAAATTTATCCTATAAGGCCTTTTTGGCATGTGGGACTCTGGAGGCAGCTGACAGGTATCGGCAGGCTAAGCGGGACGCGGCTTTGGCGGTTGCTGAGGCAAAAACTAAACTAACTAACAAAATCCAGGAATGGGAGCTGGAGCCCCCCCGAGCCTAAACACGGTGTTTAAATTATGTTTAAAAAATGCAAAAAAGTAGCGAGACACTGCAGCGAAACAAGACAAAGACTCAACTGTGGTCTGTAAAGAAACTGCTGGAATTGTGTTATTCTTAAATCTAAATCTAATATTTATATATATTTAATATTTAGATTTAAAAATTTAAATTTAAAATTGAAAAAAATGTTAAATCTAAATGTTAGATTTAACATTTAGATTTAACATTCGACATTTAGATTTAACATTTAACATTTAGATTTAACATTTATATTTAGATTTAACATTTAGATTTAATATTTAGATTTAACATTTGACATTTAGATTTAGATTTAACATTTAGATTTAGACTTAAGATTTAGATTTAACATTTAGATTTAGATTTAATATTTAGATTTAGATTCAACATTTAAAATTTAGATTTAGATTTAATATTTAGATTTAACATTCAACATTTAGATTCAACATTCAACATTTAGATTTAACATTTAACATTTAGATTTAGACTTAAGATTTAGATTTAACATTTAGATTTAGATTTAATATTTAGATTTAGATTCAACATTTAAAATTTAGATTTAGATTTAATATTTAGATTTAACATTCAACATTTAGATTCAACATTCAACATTTAGATTTAACATTTAACATTTAGATTTAGATTTAAGATTTAGATTTAACATTTAACATTTAGATTTAACATTTCATTTCCGTTTACATATAACCAAATTTTTAAATAATTTATGTCTCAAATGTGTGTAAAATGAGCTAAATGTGAAGAAAATGAGCTAAATATTGAAAATATATCAGTTTGAAAACTAATCAAGTTTTTACATTCGGCCCCCCACAGTTCACTGTATATAATCATGTTGTGTACTTTTACAGCTTACAAATACAGCAACAAATAACAGAACATATCCCAAAATAAATGAAAAAAAAGAAAATAAGACCAGTTTATAGAACTGTGGTAAAAATGCAAGCACCTTTATAACACGCTGTGATGTGTGATGCAAGAGGTCCACGTAGTATCTTTTCTTCTTTTTCAGAACGTGGAAACGGCCGTGAAATGAAAACGCCGCGCCAGCTGCTGTGAATCTCAGCCATTCAAGTCATTGAAAGAAGTCAGACCAGAAACGCTCGCGGCGGCCCGGAAGAGCCCGTCCAAACTGTTCTGCCTGAGCCCAGAGATACCTTTTGAGTCTATTTTGGTGCTCGTCCACCGGTAGACGGTCTATTTAGACACAGCACCTCCAGTTGACAGCAAGTCAGAGAATCCGTTGAAATTTCTAAATAAAACACCACCAACAGGCTTCGACTCGTACATCGACATTACGTTAACCTGTGGAGGCTGCGAGTAAACAATTAAATTAGGTTCGCTATCCCTCATGAATTCAGCTGAGTGGACGGCGCCGCTCCGGGTCACTTCCTGGGGGGCTTGAGGACGAAGCAAAGGTGTTTCAAAACTGGACCAGTGCTTCCTGCATCCTGTGGGACTCGAGTCTGATCATGTGTTTTCTAACATCTCTGTGAAACCATTACTCCAAGTGTTTAGTGTGTGACCTCATCGTCTCAGTGAGTCATCTAGTCTGTGTGTCTATAGTATTATGCTAAAAATCTGCCCTTTCGTCTGCAGTGTCCTATTTTATTCATCTTTTTTTTTTTCTTTTTTTGTTTTTTGTGGACTAAAAGTCTCAGGTTGTTTGTAACTGAGAGAGCCGATATTAAGAGAAACGTTTGAAAACAGCAGAAACCTGATCAAGGTCAACAAACACATTTGAAAGTGTTTCAAAGATTCATTTTCCAGCACGTTATATTCAAGATACGGCCCTCTCATAATATAATAAGATCTACTGGGTGGTTACCCAGTACTACCAGTACTACAGGAGGTGATTTGCCTCTGTGTGAGTGTATGTACGTGTGCGTGTGCACATGTATGTGTGTGTGTGTGTTTTAATAACAGGCCCGGAGACAATGACAGACACCAAGCCCTAATTAGGTTGTCATGCTGAGAGAGCTAGGAAAAGACAGAAAGAGAGAGAAAGTGGAAGAGAGACCTTATTACGGGGGAAAGGTGTCAAGCTCTGGCAGGAAACACTGGGAGGAGAACAGAGGAGAGGGAGGATGCGGGGGACGGGGATAAAGAGGGAGGGAAACCGGGCTCCGACAGGGAGGAACAGGGGAACGAGGGGAAGATGGTACGGCAGAAAGAAGTGGAAAGAGGAGGAAAAAACAGAAGAGAGGTGCAAAGCCTGAACTGATGGAGAACAGAAATCTAATGATGTTGAATAAGATGCAAAAGGTAACAAGCAGGAGACACTGAAGCAAAGGAAGTCCTGAAGATATGATTCTGATTATCTACACCAGTGGTTCTGAACTGGTCCGGCTTCAGGACCCACCATCACCCTTAATGACCCAAATCAAGGAAAATTTCCAACTTCTCTAATTTATTGAATGAAAATATCGCGCAATTTGAATCGGCAAAACCGAAAATGGCAAAACCAAAATGACTTCAAGTGGGAAATATTCCCTTTGATGCTCAATAAACTGCATTTTAATTAAATCCATAACACTTCACTTCAGTAACTTTAGCCTTTTTAACAGACTCAACATGCACAAACATGAAATAAAAAAGTGCAACCACTGAGCAGTAGTTTCAAAAATAACTCAAATATGTAGACCACCCTTTTTTCTTCACTTTCTTGTTCATTTTAATACCTGGTACCACTAAACGTCATCATGTGACTAAAACAGACAGAAAAGAAAACACTGAATGCATAAAAGCAGTGTTTTTGGCAGTACAACGCCATAGCTATTGATGTAAAAACTTAAGTGATTTAGGTTATAATCAAGAAAACCATGGAAAATGGTAAGATATCAGCTCTTAAATAAAACTCTTATGAGCAATCTTTGTGGTTATCGTTATGTTTGTCCAAACAAATGTACCTTTAGTTGTACCAGGCATTAAAATGAACAAGAAACTGAAGAAAACAAGGATGGTCTAATCATTATTTCCATGACTGTATATATATATATATATATATATATATATATATATATATATATATATATATATATATATATATATATATATATATATATATATATATATATATTTCGTTGTATCTCTGCGTTTCACCATCCTCAACTTATGTAACTATCAACTGAGTATTCACTTCCTGAATATATAACAATTTCCTATTAAAACTATCTAGTCACTTATTTAAGCATTAATCATAAAGCTGACATAACAATCAGAACATTTCAGTAACAATCATATATATATATATATATATATATATATATATATATATATATATAATTTTATTTTTTTCAAGATAAGAAAATTGATATCTCATATTTTTCGTTGTATCTGCGTTTCACCATCCTCAACATATGTAAACAAACTTTGCAGGTCTTTTTCTATGGTGTCAACTCGCATTACAGGGCATTATCGCCATCTAGTGTTTAGGAGTACGAATGACACTCTTTTTTTTTTTTTTTTTTTTTAGCATTTCCTTCTTGGTTTTCAGTGGACCCACGACCCACTGAAAATGGGTCTGCGACCCACTTTTGGGTCGTGACCCACCAATTGAGAACCACTGATCTACACTCTCAGGGTAATTTAGTTACTTTGGCTGCATAGGAAACATTTGTAAAAAGATCTTTACCAACAAATGCTTGTCATCAGCCAAAATAATCACATATACGACTAACATTCAAACCACAATATTCTGTAAGAGTCATTTTCTAAAATAATGTGAGACAGAAGTGAGCCTCTGGCTAATGCTTAATAATGTTTACACTTTTTAAAAAATAAAGTCCAACCACAAACACAGTTTCAAACAAATTCCGAGGTTAAGACAGGCGAGCCAAGGAGTTTCTAATGCCAGTTTAAGTAAATTAAACCACCAGGTCATACACAAATGCACCACCTCAAAACTTACATGTCCACATAAAAAGATGTCCCAATTTAATACACACAAACACACACACACACACACACACACACACACACACACACACACACGTACCGACTCAGGTTGGCTCAGGTTGAAGAAAACTACTTTGCCTGGATGCTGGTAAAAATCTTGAGGTCTCAGGTTGGAGGTGAAACTTTAAAATAAAATATGTTTTGTGCGATATACTTTGGTCTGGTTCCCGTTAGGGGAGAGGAGTTTTGTTAGTGTGATTTTCACAACTATGCATTCATCTGACCCATAAACGATCCTGAAGAATAACGGTTGCATTTACAACGTTTTACTTGAGGCAGAGCCAAGTTGTGGGTCAAAATTAATTCACACCAGCTACATTTATTGTGTAGTTGTGCAGATACGATACCTCAGAACACAAGTGTAGAATCCATTGTCTTCTAATTCAGCAGATCTGAACCAGATGGAATCATCTTCTTTACTCAGCCTGTGACCCGAGAAGATGATGGGTTCCTAAAGGACGCATTACAAAAAATATTAGAGATTATACTTTTGACCATATGTGGAGAACAATGCCATATCATTAATCCCAAATTCTACTCAGATTATATATAAATCCACGAGTTGCACTGCAAGAGCATCACAACACTCACTACATGTTAGGCATTTGCCGATTGTGCTAGTAAAAGTGGCATATTATGCTAGTGGCAGTGCTCGTTTTTTTCCCAAATATGCTCAAATTATGCTCGCTTTTCAAAATAATGCTACTTTTAAAAAAAAATTATTCTGTGCACAAACTTCTCAACTCACAAGACAAGTTTGAAAATGTATTTTATTAACCCTGGCCTGATGTTCTGGGCCCGGTTGTTCTAAACCTGGGTAACTTTATCCGGTGGTTAGGCCTATACGGCGGATAAATCTGCTATCCAGCGGATAGTTATCAGGCTAACAAAAATAGGTTGGACAAAGCCTGGACAGTGTGGTGGATAGCTATCCGCGCATAGCTTGCTAACCATCGCGTGTAGCAGAGCGTGACACAGTTTGCGCAAGGTTTTGCACTCAAATGACCTCCAGTTACCATGGTGAAGTATGTAAATTTCAAGTAAACAACGAACTGCACGCGCTAGCAGCACACGCTGGGTTTCAAAACAAAAACAAATACAGTAAAAACTAAACTATGCAGTTTCTGACAAAGCCCTGGATAACAAATTTAACATTGAATAATCTCGCTCGTTTTTGAACCACGCAGTCCTTCCGGTTCTGTTTCATCGAATTCCCGCGGTATCTCAACACAACTAAAAAGCAATCGCAAAATAGTAGTGGAACTAACTGTTAATAGTAATCTATCGTTTTTAGTAGCTGAGATCTTCGTTTTCTTGAATTATTCTAAAATTGTGCTATTAAGACAAGAAAATATACAGATTATATTAGCAGTGCTATTTTTGGAAAAAGGGCAAAAATTATGCTCAATTCCTCAGATTATGCCAAAAATTATGCTAGCACAGTCGGCAAGAGCCTACTACATGTACAATTAGGGTGAAATGTGCTTCACTTGTATCCTGTACCACTGTACACAAGTAATCACCACATCATGGAAATGGTGGACACTTTCTTATTACGACATTATTGTGCACGACTGTGCATTTTAGGATCCATGTTAAAATGATTTTATTTGCCTTTAAGTCCGTAAAGGGTCTATTCCCGCCCTCCCTCTCTGAGCTGCTATGTCCTTGCAGCCCTTCTGCCTAAAATGAAGAATAAGCTCAGAGGCAACCATGCTTTTGCAGCTGTCACACCAAAAATGTGGAATGATCTTCCCTTGCTGGTTAAAAACAGGCCCCTTCCCTTTCTGAGCCATCTTTAAACCCACCTCTTCTCCTTGGCCTTTGGCATAACGTATGACATTGACTTTTGGCTGTTTTTTTTTAATATTATTAATTTTGTAATCTTTTTTTTTTTTTTTTTTTGTATTTCATTTTTATGTTATATGGAAGTTTTGTTAAATATGTTTTATATTTATAGCTTTTTATTTTATTTATTTATTTTTTTACTGTATACCACTTTGGTCCACTGTAGCAGTTTTAAAGCACTTTATAAATAAGGTTGGTTTGGTATTCTAGTTGATTGTATGGGCTGTCACCTTAAAGATCTGGCAGTTGATACCAATCTCCTTGAGTGACTTCCACATATTCTCCTCTCTGACTAAGATTAAATTTTAAATCACTTTGTGGGATCTATTTTGAAGTCAAACGATCTAATTCATAAGTCTGGGCCGTTTATTGTAGGAAATTACCAGTGCAAGTAAAACAGATGTCACACACAGAATATAATGGCTTCCATTTTTATCTCACTTATTACAACAACATTGAAAACCATCAGTAATGATGCTGACTTCTTGCATTCTGAAAAAACAAGTATAGATTAGTAAATTGCTGGTTGGAATTACTGTCTTTGATTAACTGTCATCTCCCTGTTCACTCTCATCTACTATTATCAGTCTTACCTGTTCTATTCCTGTTAAAGCAGCTAAGCAACATTCACTCTGCCAGATTGTCCCATGTTAACGCTACATGCTTGGTCCAGTCTGGGTTTCTGTGGTTCTCTAAAAAGCCCTGATCTGGACTTACTTAAGGTAAAGTAGTCTGATTCTGATCAATCTGAACCAATCATTGACTCTAGATTCTGGATTTTGGGTTCAAAGGAATCGACTCAGGACTTCTAATTCTGTCTACAAACAGTTATACTTGATTCAATTAATTCGACTATTGAGTGTCCTCAGCTTTTCATTCAGCCAACAAAGTACTGCATCTCCCAAGATTCCTGTCTGCTACTTCTGAACCCGGACTTCTATTCAAATCCACCTGCTCTGGATCCTCTTCATTCACCAAGTTTCTTCACCCTCAAAAGTAAACCATCCCCTACCTGACCGTTCACAGTTACATTAAAACTGATGAGAGTCTGCAATATGATTTTCCCATGCTCCTGAACTCCTCATCCGATTGAATCCATGACACATTCATCATTACTTACCTGTTCTGAATAAAAGCTTTTATGTAACTGTCAAGTTTTCTGAGCCCAGTCAACAACCCTTACATGACGACAGACTGTATAATAGTCACAGTAAAAACTGTTTCAGTTTGTACCTTGACTACATTATCTTATTTCTCTCTGTGAATACAGAAAAACAGTTTCCGTATCACTTCTAAACAGGTTTGAGCTAAAGAGGCTTCTGTAGACCACTGGGCAGTGCATTGTGGGTTGTGAAGGAGCATGTAAACATGGCAAAAGAAAGTAACGCTATCAGTCACAAAGAACTTCCAGTCACTTTATTTACAAGCTCATCTCTAGAGCTTGTATATGGAGCCCCGTTTGGGTCATAATTCAATGAATAAATGAGTCTATTATTATGAAATACAGGCGTTTATTATTATGAAATACGTATCCATTATTATGAAATGTTTGCCATTATTATGAAAAAAATGTAATTATTATGAAATATATCTTTATTATTATTTAATCTTAGTTTATTGCATAATAGTTTATTTCAGAATGGCTTTTTTAATCTAAGAATGAGTTTTTTTTACATAATGGCTTCCTTTTTCATAAGAATGAGCTTTTACATAATAATGACATTTTGCCAGTGGGCGGGACCAGTGGTTGACCTGCACGCTCATTGGCTGATCCTTCTCCATTCTACGCTCTGACATCGACTAGTTTTGGCCGTGAGGTCCCGTTAGCAGCGGGCCGTGGCACCTCAGTTTACGGTTAAAAGTTGACATCAACAAGGAAACGTAGCACGAAATGTAGGAAAAACTTGATTTTGACGGCATGGCGACAGGAGAAAGGTCCTTTTCTGACTTACTCCGAGAGGTAGCCAACAGGCTCGATGTGAGTCCCCCACCAACTGTATGGAGAAGGATCAGCCAATGAGCGTGCAGGTCAACCACTGGTCCCGCCCACTGGCAAAATGTCATTATTATGTAAAAGCTCATTCTTATGAAAAAGGAAGCAATTATGTAAAAACTCATTCTTAGATAAAAAAGCAAATCTGAAATAAACTATTATGCATTAAACTAAGATTAAATAATAATAAAAATACATTTCATAATAATTACATTTTTTCATTATAATGAGAAATATTTCATAATAATACACATATATTTCATAATAATGGCAAACATTTAATAATAATGGATACATATTTCATAATAATAAACGCCTGTATTTCATAATATTAGACTCATTTATTCATTGAATTATGACCCAAACGGGGCTCCATACTAGAGTGGTACAAACAAATAATATAGTAAGAAATGACTGAGTCAACAACACACAGCTATTGTGGCGCCTTGTGTTTGAGCCCACGCTTCAGGGCAGTTTCATGGAAAGATGATGCCCAACGCTGCTACTGACCAGTGACATCACTGACTGTTGTCACCTGACTTGTGGTATGGTTTGGACGAGAGCGATAAAGTGAATATGAACTAACTGAAACATGAAACGATGCAATTTGAATATTGGCGTGCACCCTTGATGCACAACAACATATGTGAAAACAGCCTTAGATGCAAATCCTCGTATTTCTGAGGGCTGTTTTCATTATTATAACTTTGAACGTTAAGTGATCTGGACTAACGTACAACTTTCTAACCAGAGCGTCAAAGTGCTTTATATGTGTTTTTAATTCAGCTCTTCTCACTCACTCGTACACCGACGGCCGATGAGCTGCCTTGCAAGGCGCCGGCCTGTCATCTGTCACCAAGGAGACTGCCCATCATCCGGTGACTTAACTTCCCTCCAAACCGAGTCTCATGAAGTCCAGAGTGATTGATATGCCCTGGTTCTGTGTGAGGCCCGGTGTCACGACATGGTCTGTCATACTGTGTCAGAGCTCTGGATCGGGGTTGTTACGCTTCATTAAATAATACAGGCCCTTAGTTTGAGTTATAATAAAGTTGTCACCATGATTCACTCACAATAAAATAACTGACGTATCTATTGAAACATTTATTGAAACTTTATCAGGATTTCTATGATCTTTAGCAACTCCCTTTACAAGACACACATAGGACAGCAAATTCTGTTTAATGTTTTATCTTGTAAAATGTATATTTCTAACCTCTTCTTTCCTCCCTCATCTGGCCAACCCTAGCTCTTACTTGTTCTCACCTCTGCATCTCCTTTGTTCTTGTACCAGATGAGGCGCAGCTTGGCGTTGGTGGCCATGGTGTAGTTGGTTCGTATGTAGCTGTAAAACAAGGCACATTTGACCCGGACGGGCTCCCCGGCCAACACGTGGTACTCCTTCAAATCCACCGACCAGTCGATACATCCGTCCACTGCAAGACGCCAGCAAAGGAGGGAATTAATGAAAATACAAAGAGCGGGATTGTTGACATACTGTCTATACTCTACATTATTGCATTATTTTAAATTCAGATATTCAAGAAGTAAAATGTGAAGAGCTATCAAAAAACCATATGATAATTTGAAGAAAATATCAAATTATATTTGATGAGGTGTAAAAAGTGTTTTATTGGAAAAGACAGCAACAGCAATGACAGTGAAGTGAGAGAGAGAGTGAGAGAAAATATGAAAAGATGACAATAAAAATTCTGAGTATTAAAGAAACTGGAGGAAGTCAAATGAAAGAAAAGATGGGGGGGGGGGTTGAGATCAGGTCAACTAGAAAGAACATGATAGAAGACAAGTGGGAGCTGCTGAAACGTAAATGTCAATACTGAAAATGACGAGCATTCCCAGGTGGACTTCCCTCATCCTCCCCCTTCACATATTCACTCCCTAAAGCCTCCAGTTTTATTTCTTTTCTTTTCTTTGCTCTTGTTGTTTGACAGTCATATAGGAATACTGTTTAAGCTGTCATCCTCTGGCACCTGCCCCAAGAATATTTGTAGCCACTTCCTGTTACCTTCCTCAAAATACCTCCTTTGTCTCACATTCTTATTTTTCTCAACTAATTTATTACAGAAAATGTTTGATCAATGTATGTGTTGTATGGAAATGAACATTTAGGGCCCGATCTTGCACCTCCCATTACCCAATACCCAAAACCCATTACCTGCAAATCACAGATTTAGGAGCCGAAATGCAATCTTCCACCTCCCAATACCCAAAACCCATTTTGCCGTCTCCCTTAAGCACATTGTGGGCGCGGCAATGGGCGTGTCACTAGCGCTTTCCACGAATTCGGTATCTTGCGGTACCTGTACTTCGCAGATTTTGGGTATTGGGTAATGGGTGGTGTGACCACCCATTACCCAATACCCAAAATCTGCGAGACACCAGTACCGCAAGATACCGAGTTTGTGGAAAGCGCAACTGGCATGTCGGCGCGTAAAAGAGCGCGTCCAAATCCTGTCATTGCGCGTCCACCCAGTCACATGTGGACTGCACAACCGGCTCTACCTCTCGATTATGCATCACTGTATTACTTTCATACAATATTCTCTTAAGGGCAGATGATGTCTGTACAGCTGTGACATGATCTCATTCAGATGTTTGCTGTGGAGGAAACGAGGAGATCACAGAACTCTGTTGTGAAAAAAGCACCGCTCCCAGCAACTATGCGTCTTGGCGCAGCTGTGCGTCTTTGCGCAGGGGATGTGTTCAAGATAACTCAAAAAGTTATGGATGGATTTTGATGACATTTTCAGGAGTTGTCAGAAATGTGAAAAGGAAGAACTGATTTTATTTTGGGTGTGATCCGGAAGAAATCCTGGATTCTGGATCACTTTCAAATTTTCGATAACATTGCGCTGTTTAGTTGTTTCTTGAACCCTAAAGCAACCACAACTGCTGTGCTTGGCGGAGGTCTGCGCTCTCCGATTGCTTTTCTAGTTAATAAATGCTTTCCTGGAAGCTCACCGGCTCTATTTTCTGAGCAGTTTGTTGGAACTTCTTGGAGTACAAAAGAAATGATTAAATCATTTGCTCCACATTAGTTAAAGCTAGTTATGTATATATCAGTGCAGAGGAGGAGGAAAAAAGAGGAGGAAGCTCTACAGCACAGTCCCAGACCAGCTGTCCATGAGAGCTGCTCTGATCTGGGTGAAAAGACGTTCCATGGCAGTTTGCAGGTACTGCAACCTGCTCTTAAAGGCAATGGCTACTGACGCACTGATTGGTTAAACAGGTGGAACGCCCTAACCACTCCCATGCATAATGTGTGCATGACATCGTGGATTTCGCAGGTGAGATCGTGGGTTTTGGGAGGTGGAAGATTGCGTTCTTCGTGGGGGAACGCCCCTCCCAATACCTTTTATCCCTTAATTGCAGGTTTTGGAGGTTTGGCGCAAGATCGGGCCCACAATGTTCTCTAATGATAGAATCTGAATTTTTCCTTGAATATTTTTCCCCATTGCATTTGACACAAAGTTAACTAGCCTTGTATGGAGCCCCGTTCGGGTCATAATTCAATAAATAAATGAGTCTATTATTATTAAATATAGGCGTTTTATATTATGAAATGATTTCCCATTATTATGATAATGGTTTCGTTTTTCATAAGAATGAGCTTTTACATAATAATGGCTTGGTTTTTTATAAGAATGATTTTTGTGTCAATCACAGCAGAGAGGGCGGAGCCATTTATGTGATTGGCTGCTCTTTCATTCAGGCATAAGCAACAGAACAGTGAATCCTCAAATCGGGTCTAAATAGTATCGCCTGATAAATAATCATTTTCGCTATTGTCTGCTAACCTGGTCAAGGTTTCCCGTAGCTCAGTCCAAGCTAGCATAGCTACAATCGGACTAGGAGCGCACCTTGATGACGCCACGGCCCGCTGCTAACGGGACCTCACGGCCAAAACTAGTCGATGTCAGAGCGTAGAATGGAGAAGGATCAGCCAATGAGCGTGCAGGTCAACCACTGGCCCCGCCCACTGGCAAAATGTCATTATTATGTAAAAGCTCATTCTTATGAAAAAGGAAGCAATTATGTAAAAACTCATTCTTAAATAAAAAAGACATTCTGAAATAAACTATTATGCATTAAACTAAGATTAAACAACAATAAAAATATATTTCATAATAATTACATTTTTCTCATAATAATGGGAAATATTTCATAATAATACACATATATTTCATAATAATGGATACGTATTTCATAATAATAAACACCTGAATTTCATAATAGACTCATTTATTCATTGAATTATGACCCAAACGGGGCTCCATAGCCTTAAAGTAGCAAAACAGGCTTTGTAATAAATGATGACACCAATACTTAATTATAATTAGATCAATGCCCTACCTTATCACAGTTTTTGCTGCTATTATCTGTTTTAAAACTCTGTTTTCCCTGAGTCATGATCTAAACATTCAAGCATGTTGAATGTTTTTTCAGGGAGCTTTTGAAGCTTTTATTTGCTTTAACTGCACAGGACCATGTTGTAAAGAGAAGGAACCACCAACACTGAGAGGTCAACTGGAATAAACCCATCAGTCAGCTGTTTTACCTTGACTGGCTTAGCTTCTGCTAACCTACGATGATCATTTATTATTATTTTATCTTAATAATTATATCCACACATACACAGACACACACTTAACCGATAGTACTATCAGAATCAGTGGTGTATGGAGAGGATAAAGAGCAAAGAATAATTCAAAAATATGCCTGTCATAACTTTGTCATGATGTTCCAGGTTTTTTTTTAATTTTATAGTAAAAGTATAACTTGCAGATTGCAGTTTTCACCAACTTGGTTCAAAATAAGTTGGACTGATACTGACTTATTGGGTATTTGAAAAGCTACTGATCAGTTTAAGCCAGTGGTGTGCAAACTGTGGTCCGCGTACCACCAGTGGAACGTGAGCGCTCTCTGGTGGTACGCTGGGAAACGTCATGACTTCACATTATTTCCACATTTTCACTTAAAAAAAAAAAAAACGGAAACATACAATGAATCATAAATATGTTCCAAATTAAATGTGTAGCTTCAGATAATTCAAATTGTCTTATAAAAATATGTTATATAAAATATTAAGAGTATGAGTATGTGAGAATTGTTGGACAGAGTTGTAAATTGTTATGAAGTGTGTCATCTTAAATATATCCATAAGCTACATTTTGTTTCTCTATTAAGGCAGGTAAAAAAAAGGTGAAATTAATATTTTGTTAAATGTTCAATCTTTTCCAAATGTAGCCTACTCGTACGCTTAATGATTGAGCCATCTAAGAAAATTTTGGTTCCTTTTCACTTTTTAAACAGTTCGCTTTATTCAGATTGTTGTTCAACAGCATTGCTGCCCCTTTAAATCAGAACAAACATGTTTTATCACTGTGTACAATCTATGTTAAGTTATGTTAAGTCACTATTGAAGATTTAAAGGGTTCATTTGCATTAGTCTGCAGTTCAGATTTACAGCCACGCTCTGATTTTTATAACATTTATAGATTTAGTAGTATGCAAAGTCATGTGGTGGTAGAAGAGATTTAGCATTAGCATTAATTACAATCAGATTCACTCTCTTATCTTTGCAAATTAGTATTCATTCATGTCGACTGCTATGTAATGCACCAGTGAATGTGTGTGCTATATACATACATACACATATACACATATACTAGGGGTGCTCCGATCGATCAGTGACCTGATCGGATCGGCCGATATGCATATGATCGGGATCGGTCAGAATTGTCATTAAAGCCGATCAAAAGAGCCGATCAAAAACGCTCTATTCTCGTGCGCATACACTGTGTATAGACCTTTTCGGGCCGGGCCGGGCCGGGCCGGGCCAGCCCCCCCCCCCCCCCCCCCCCCCAGAAGTACCCCGTCCACCATTGCGGGGTTGTGCTACAGAGCGACACTTTCACCGGCTCGCAGATTAACCAGTGTTTTTCTCTTTCTACAAATATATATTTTTATAATGTCGAGTCGGTCGAGTGGGAATACATGTTCCGTCATAAACTGTGCCAACAATGGCGTGAAAATTTAACAATGGAAGAAGAAAGTATGTGAAATACGCAAGCCTTTACTGCACGAAGACTGCCTTGTTTGCAGCCATACAGTTTGCACCGATTTCCTGGGCGCACCGACAACCAAGAAGTTAGGAAGACGTGGGTAAAAAATATCAACAGAAAGGACTTTGTTCCAAATGAATACAGCCGGGTGAGTTTTTGTTAACATTCAATCTCGTACTATTCATAGTCTCGCTGAGAGTCCCGGACGATTCTGGCCGAAAGAACAGCAGTATGAGGCTACTGTAGCCCTCGGCACTAGCACAAGCCTATAAATCAATGAATGAATGAATGAATTAGGAGAATGATTAAATAAATTAAATATAACATTAACACATAGCCTAATTTACCGCTAGCGTTAACGTTACAGTAGCATAATCTTTATGGCTTGTTGACATTAGTTATAGCCAGCGTTGCAGCGTTCCACAGTTTTTAGTGTTTGGTTATGGGAATAGATCATGCTATTTCCATAACCAATCATTAAAAACAGCGATAAACTACCTTCATCTGTAACTGGAGGCCACTGCCTAACATCATCAATCCAAGACATGTCTGCGTTATCAGTAACAGATGCTCCACGCTGCTGTGTTTGGGTTAGTTGGTGGAGCACCGCACACTCCAGTTATGGCGGGGCCACTAGGGGGCGCATGTCCACAATTTTCAAGTCGAAAAGGTCTAAGACAGCAAGAAACAAAGGGAAATAAATACGATCGGTGATCGGTATCGGATCGGCCGATATTGATTTCAGTGATCGGCCCCAAAAACCCTGATCGGAGCACCCCTAACATACATATATACATATATATATATATATATACATATATACATATATATATATATATATATATATAGATATAGATAGATAGAGATAGATAGAGAGAGAGAGAGAGAGAGAGAGAGAGAGAGAGAGAGATAGAGAGAGAGAGAGAGAGGAGAGAGAGAGAGAGATAGAGAGAGAGAGAGAGAGAGAGAAGACAGACAGACAGACAGACAGACAGAGAGACAGGAGAGAGACAGACACACACAAGAGAGAGAGATAGATCTAGAGAGAGAGATAGATATCAGAGAGAGAGAGAGATCTCAGAGAGATAGAGAGAGATCTGAGATAGATAGAGAGAGATACACAGAGAGAGAGAGAGAGATCTAGATATAGAGAGATAGAACAGATATAGAGAGATAGAGAGATATAGATATAGAGAGATAGAGAGACCATATAGATATAGAGATAGACACATAGATATCTAGAGATATACTAGAGATATATATATATATCTACATACATACATACATACATATACATATATATATATCTATATATATATATATATATATATATATATATATATATATATATATATATATATATATATATATATATATATATATATATATATATAGGTAGAATTAACACATTTGCATGTAATTTATTACGTGTAATAAAAAAAATGTGCAATTTCATTTGTCTAGAAAAACTAAATGACTTGGGATTTTCAAATTAATGAGCTGACTCAAATGGAAAGTGTGAGTGCAGTCGATTCAATATGTGATGCAGAGGATTTCTCTCTCACACACACACATGCACAAAGTATAGACTCAGGGCATCACATTAATAGAAAATCACATTAGTTTGGTCTACTGAACTAACACCTCTTGTTTTTGGACAATGTTTAACAGACAAACTAGCACACAGCCCCACACACACACACACACACACACACACTCGTAATGTAGTTGCATGCCATAATGAAAACAACTTCCTTGTAATTCATTTATCTTCCCTTCTACACGTGCTTGTGCATTTGTGTTTGTGTGTATGTGAATGTAAGAGCTCACATGGTCACGTGCACATCTGAAGCTGTGGTCTGTATGTGCGCAGCGCTGCAGACATATTAAGGTGTGAGCACGGGCGGATAAATCATTACGGTCAGTTCTGTCTGCATACGGTTACTCCCACATGGCAGAATAAAAATAACCCTGGATGAAAGGCAAAGTTTCTGAAATTTGAAAAAGATTCGAAAAAAAGATTTGTAGAGACTTTTCAGCAAAATACACAACTCCAAATCGTCACAACCTTCAGTTATATATATGCAAAGAAATGGCCCTGAACTCAACTGATCTGGGGCTTAACTCTTGAACCGCCTTGTAAATGGTTATTGCTTCTGTCTCCCTTAGTTGCAAGATTAATGTGACTTCCTGTAAATAAAGCACAGGAAGTGTGCTTGAAAACTGTAGTTTTCAGCTTTGTTGGGATTCATAAACTGTGATAATGAGCCACAAATTCACCTGCTGATGAGTAAAATCAGGCCAAATGTAGCTGCATCTAAACATCTTATTCTGCTTTATATCACCTTTGGTGGGAGGGAAATAATATGTTACCGGATACCTACGTGCCTCTTCAGTCCTGTTTAAAACAAAACCACTTAAAGAAGACATGAGTGTGTATAATATAAAAACAAAAACACTACAAAAGACAATGTGAAGTGCTTCTGTTAAGTTCTCAAAGGTTGAATCATTATGTTGCTGGATAAAACTGTGCTTTGCATTACATTTCCCTACTGATTGCACGTGAGACTGCATTAATATGGCTAAATGCTGCCACTGAAAATAATAAACATAACTGGAGGACGGGGAGCTGTGTAGTTTTCAAAAGGTGCAGCATTTTTATTTCAGGCCGTCATTCAAACTGAAAAGCCCTTCAGAGCCTCCGGTCTGTCTGCACGCCTCCCACAATCCCCGGCAATAACACTACAACCGCTGCTATAATAATAGCTTGACCTGACCCCCCCAAGGAAAAAAAAAAACAAAAAACTGAAAACACACACACACACACACACAAAGGTAATGATCCAAATACTCACAGACAAGTGACATTAGACAAACGCTCTAAAAGAAAAGACAGACAGACATAACAAGTAAACACAAAGGAACTTGCACACATAAGTGGTGATGGGGGGAAGAGAAAGAAAAAAGAAAAGGACTAGATTTAAATGAGAGTGAGAAAATATATATATATATATATATATATATATATATATATATATATATATATATATATATATATATATATATATATATATATATATATATACACACACACATATTATACATATATATACATACATACAGTCATGGAAAAAATTATTAGACCACCCTTGTTTTCTTCAGTTTCTTGTTCATTTTAATGCCTGGTACAACTAAAGGTACATTTGTTTGGACAAACATAACAATAACCACAAAGATTGCTCATAAGAGTTTTATTTAAGAGCTGATATCTTACCATTTTCCATGGTTTTCTTGATTATAACCTAAATCACTTAAGTTTTTACATCAATAGCTATGGCGTTGTACTGCCAAAAACACTGCTTTTATGCATTCAGTGTTTTCTTTTCTGTCTGTTTTAGTCACATGATGACGTTTAGTGGTACCAGGTATTAAAATGAACAAGAAAGTGAAGAAAAAATGGTGGTCTAATAATTTTTTCCATGACTGTATATATATATACACAGACGCACACACACACACACACACACACACATATACAGTGCCTTTTCAACCTTTTGCCATATTTCAGGCTTCAAACATGAAGATATAAAATTTCAATTTTTTTGTCAAGAATCAGCAACAAAATTGAAATAATTTCATTGTTAACTTGCGATTAATCGCACATTAATTGCATTTTTTTAATGTTCTGTTTATCCATCCATCCATCATCTATACCCATTTTGTCCTTTACAGGGTTACAGGGATCTGCTTTATTTTTCTTTCAAGCCTTTAGTTTGAAAACCAGAAGTCCACCAATGCTGCCGTACTTTTTGGGAGCTTAATTCATCAGCTTCTATTTCTGTTTTTTCGGGCTGCTGCTTGACTGCAGTAATTTGCTGACGGTCCCTAAGCTCCACGGCAGCAGCAGGTACTCAGTTCCTTAGCCACACTCAGTGAGCTTGGAGGGTTGATGACACTTGTGAAATATCTGGCATACTTATAGCTACACAATGGTACCAACATGGATAAAATCGGTGCAGTTTTCATGACGCCACACCAAAGTTTAAAGAGAAAAAACAAGCGAATGTCAGAAGCAGCAGTGAAAATATGTTTGCGACTCCAAAATGACTCCTCAAAATAAGTTGCATTTTAGGACAAACCAGTGCAAATCTACTGGCACATTCACATACACTATCTATTTTTTAGCTGTATGAATATGAGTTATGGCGTCATTCAGCGGGACGGAGTTACAGCAGCATCTATCAGCATCCATGACTTGTGGTGCCATAGCACACACACACACGCACACACACACACACACGCACAAACACAAAATAAAACGTTCAACTCCATATAAAGACACACGTTCACAGAAAAACATCAGGGCTGAATAAATGGAGGTGACCACGATCTGCCCTCTGAGTAATACTACCAGACACGCTGGAATATATTTGTTTTCACATGAGAAAACACACCCGTACACAGAAATACACAAATTCAGCACTGTTGTGAAATAAAACAAGAAAATCCACATTTATGAAAATAAAGCTGCTCCTGCTCAGGCATCTTATGGCAGTTTTTTCTTCTTTTATACAGTCTGTCAGAATAACACATGCTATTCATAAAAGGAAATAAATAAGGTATTCGTAAATCCTCATGTAGTCTGGAATAATGTAACTTAGACTTAGACTTTCTTTATTGTCATTGCACAAAAAAACACACGGCAGTGAGGTTTTTCGTCAACAAAATGTCGTTGCTTGGCTTTCCGTATTACAGCTTAAAAAATTACAATACAATACTGTAGTGCTACAGACCTAAAAAACCTAAAGGTTGTGGTGAGTGCAGTGTAGAGAATAAATAGATAAAACCAGGATGTAAAACAGCAGAATGCGGTGTAAACAGCAGGTTCAAGTGCAATTAATAGTAACAATTAATCCGCTAGTTTGATCCGTGTGTTTTTATACAGAACACTTCTTGTACATAAGTGTTTCATAGATTTGTTGTGAATAGATGTTTCAAAAGCAGACCATTGCATAGACAGTTATTGTATCTCATTTGTTGTTTTTCTTTTTTTATGTAGATGAACCTAATAATCTTAAAGCTATTACTGTTTCTCAGTTATGTGGCGTGAATATCTGCTCTGTTTTTATTTTTACTTGTTCTTCCTGACTTTGGCGCTCACCGTGGATCGGTTCAGGTTGAGCAGCTCCCATTTAAATCATCGGTATCTGGTCCTGGTGGGTCCCTGACTGCATCTCAACTCCCTTCACCAAACCCGTAGAGTTTTCTTGTGTTTTTAGTGAAGCAGTAGGGGTGAACTGCCAATTTATTTTGTGTGCTTTTTTTTTTTTTTTTTTTGCTCCTGTTTATTTTAGTCTAAGCACTGAGGGTGAGATTCTGTCATTTATTTCCTGTTTTGTTCTGAGCAGGTAAGGCAGCACTGGGGTTTAAAGGCAGGACATTTTATTTATTATTTTGTTGTTAGTTCACCCTGAGGTTTCTTCTGCTTCACCGTGTTTCCTTGTAGCTAAATTCTGTAAATAAATCAATGCACTTTTCTTCAGTTAACTGGCTGATGTTGTTGTTGGGGTTTGGGAGGATTTGATGTGTTTTTTTCTTATGTTGAGTCCCAACCCTGACAGGGACATAAAGCCTACTGCACCATCTCTCCCACCTGTTATCTTCTTGTGTTGATATTCTGAATGCCACTAAAGGAATCAGACAGACAGACAGACATATCTAATTTTCTAAAAGCACCTTAAGCTACAACATTTGATTCCTTTAATCTTTTGATCCCAGACTGTCAGTATGACAAGATCGGATGCATTTCTTGGCAGACCCTTGAGGTTCTGTGTCATTCAACAGCCACTGAGCCACTGGATCCACTGTAGATTCTCAAGAAAGAGTCATTTTTGGAATTGAACACGAGACACAGACAAAAGAAATGGTTTTAGTAGGGGTGCACGATAACTATCGGGATGATAACAGGAAATTATGACGACAGTCCGATAAGTCCGATATCATGACGAATATCCCCGATAACATTTATATTTCTGTCAACACAGCAGTGCCTCGCTCCCTCTGAGCCTTGAATAACCGGCAGTGAATGTTATGTTCAATGTTGTGTCGGCATAATCAGAAAAACGATTACTCAATAAGGAAAATCAAGAATACCCCCTCATGCCAGAAAACAACTCGTTAACTCGGTTATAATTTTAGTAGTTGCTGACTTTAATTGATATTCGCAGTATTTTCCCACATGTTACACATAAAAAAGAAAAAACTGAAAAGGCTGAAAGAACGACTAGCAAACGAGGGAATGTGGGAATTTACGTTACACCTTGAATGCAGCATTCAGCACAGCGCTGATCACAACAAACATGGCGGCGTGGAACTTGGTTAAAGTTTCAGAAGAAGATAGTTTGGTGGTTATTTGTGACGAATCCTCCGAGTGAATTCTACGAGGAGGGAAGCACAAGCTTTAATACGTAAAACCTGATCAGCCACCTACAACATAACAATCACTTCCATGGAGTTTTGAAATCGTGCTAACGTGAGCTAACGGAAGCTAATGCTAACGTGCGCAAGCCAGCAGCAGTCTCCCTCCCCCTCATTCCTCTCATCTAAAGCTTCCATAAAATTAAAAAATATATTAAAAAAAATAAATAAATATAGGGAATGATAAACATTCCTCTTTGATCTCAGAAAAATAACTGAATGCATCATTGGGTTCATGTTTCATTTACAGGCTCCTGATCATTTAAAGATCTGCTTGTTTGCAACTAAAAGATAATTTGTGCTGCTCCTTGTAAAAGACTGAAATTATGAAATTCACTCTTGTACCTTTGTAGATCCATAAGACTTTATACAGTCAACTGAAGAAGGGAATGCTCCTGTTTGTGCTAACATGCTAACATGCACAGTTACTGGCATGTGCACCAGTTTATAGAAATCAAACTGTTGGACAAAATATGACAACACTGTACAGATTGAAAAGGGCATAAAAATCAAGGTTGACAGACAAGTATCCTGTGACATAAACACAATAATCCCCAGATAGTCGTACTGGGCAAATTCAGGCAGGTGAAAAAAGTTTAACGCTCTTAAAAGGTTTATAGGGAGTGGAGACTCCCTGAAGGACAACTTCACTTTCTGGGCTTTCTCTCTGCTTTTATATAAAATCACATTTTATATAAAAGCACATTCAAAGATGTTATATATGTATAGAAGATCTTACAAGATCTGCTATCAAACCTTCTTCTATGTTTTGCCTCTGGGTATATGATGGGCTTCACTGTTAATGCCATTCCTGTGTTTTGTTTAGTTTTTATGGACAATATCAGCAACTTTTATTTATATGGTTGAGTTTCAACTATAGGTTTTAAAAAATTAACAACCCTTTTGTTTTTTTTTAATGTAATAAGAAGTGCTGTATTAGACAAATAATAAATACAGAGTAAAGTAATTTATAAAACACATTTTCAATCTTTTCTAAGTAGCTACAGGCTATTTACCATCAAACTATTTATTTCCTTTCTCAACTAGAATGCACCTTTTTTGTATTTTGGCAACTCAGTCAACCATAAAGACTCATTTATATACTGAAGTTAGTTTAGTTGGTATAACCCAAATGAGAAGTCTGATGAACATGACGACCTGCTTCATTTGTCACGTGGACTCCTGCTCAGTCTTAGTTGCATCGACATGTAAATACAGTGATCCCTTGCCACTTATACATATATATAATATATAATATAATTTAAAACATTTTTAAAAATCGCGGAAACATCACAGGATGTTTTGTCCGCGTTCTCTCACAGTGAAGAAATGTTGTGAGCCAGCCTGGTCCCTTTAAGAAGGTGGCCTTATGGGTAATGGTGTGGCCTTATGGGTAATGTAGTGTGTGTGTCGTGGGACGGCAGAAGAAAACGAGTTTAGATATAATGTGTAGTGAGCATCAACAGCAGCCCAGCGTGTATAGATTTACATTCTCTGTTAACCGACAGAAGCGTGTTGTTAGCGTGATAGCCGCTAATTATGAGCCAAAAATAGCACAATAGCAGCGGTTTGTTTACGACGGTTCAGAGACCAGAGGCTGTGAAGGAAACAGAAAGACCACAGTTGAGCCTTTGTCTTGTTTTGCTACTTTTTGGGGGTTTTTAAACATATTACAAACACAATTATTTAGGCTCGGGGGGCTCCGGCTCCAGATCGTGGATTTTGATTGTCGTGGGGGGGGGCGCCGGTCTCCATTAATCGTGAAAAATAAGGGATCACTGTACTTATATATGGGGTAAAGTAGACAGATTTTCTTGTGCTACAACTGAGGTCTTTATTTCCTCCATCGATCTGCCTGGTGTCGAGCCAGTCTGAACATCTGGTCAACCACAAAAAAATAAAAAAATAAAAAAAACACTACTAAAAGGTGTGTTTTTGTTTTTTGCTATTTTAACTGCTTTTATGTGTATGTGCCTATATATGGAGCCCCGTTTGAGTCATAATTCAATGAATAAATAAATCTATTATTATGAAAAACAGGCATTTATCATTATGAAATATATTTTTATTATTATTTAATCTTAGTTTAATGCATAATAATTTTATTTCAAAATGGCTTTTTTTTTTCTTTCTAAAAATGAGTTTTTACATAATGACATTTTGCCACTGGGCGGGACCAGTGGTTGACCTGCACGCTCATTGGCTGATCCTTCTCCATTCTACGCTCTGACATCGACTAGTTAAAATGATAATTTATCAGGCGATACTATTTTGACCCGATTTGAGGAGGTTTTTCGAAATGGTCGGGTGATAGAGGCCTTTGAAAATGTTACTGTTGATGATTCCACTATCGATATTCACTGTTCTGTTGCTTATGCCTGAATGAAAGAGCAGCCAATCACATTAATGGCTCCGCCCTCTCTGCTGTGATTGACACACAAATCATTCTTATGAAAAACGAAACTATTATCATAATAATGGGAAATATTTCATAATAATAAACACCTGCATTTCATAATAGACTTATTTATTCTTTGAATTATGACCCAAACGGGGCTCCATACCTATATAGGTTGGCATAGAAAACAAAAAGTATGAACTCCATGACTAATCTGTAAAGATCTAACTCCTTATATTCTTGTCAAATGGCATATTCCATTTTAATAAACTGTCAACATCTGTTTCCCTGCAGTAGTTTTAGAGGTGAACCTGCTTTTGGACTCGTCTTCATCTAAAACCAAATGGGCAGCTTGTCCTGGAAACAGAGTGCACCTCGTCATATAGGAAGAAAATTGGATTTGATTGGTCGCGCTGGAGGCAAAGTTTAGCACCATTTTCAGCTGAGCAGGAGTTCAGCTTTGGGCCGCTCACACAGACGGCTGATTCATGGACAAAAGCTCGCTGTAGTTTCATGATTTCTGAGAAGTCTTTAAAATGCCGTTGCCTGCTTGGTTTTCTGAATCAGGTCATGGGACAGAAAGGAAAGTAGGTAGACACTCGAGGAATGAAGAGGAGGAACTGGAGAGCATAGACCTGATGGAGAAAATGAGAGGGCAGTCGAGAAGTGCTTAATAAAAAGTAATGAGCTCTATTTCCCCTGGAAGCAGAACCGACTGGCCTCCCTATCAACTGTAATAACTTCTGGAGATGTACATATGGATGGATGAAAGGACAAAGAGAGGGAGGCAAGGAGAGAAGATGGTGGAAAAAAAAAACACCCAGAAGAAAATGTTTCCTTATCAAGTTTCTCCTGGTTAAATAAATATAAAGAGGAGAAATCAGAAATGAGAAAAATGCTTGTGGTATTTGCATAGTCAGATAAGTCAATGTCAAATAAAAAGTAGTACTTTGGAATAATGATATAAAATAATCATGGAGGTTCATCCATCTCAGACGTAATGTTTGTCTTAGAGCAGTGATTCCCAAACTTCACAATACCAAGGCCAAATTTCAAATGTGAAAAATCTCTGCGGCCCACCAGAACCTTTAATCACCACTTCGATCCACATACAAGACTAAAATCTACATTTCAATATTAATATAAGGGCTCAACAAATAAGGTGACACTTGTTAGGATGACAGTAGAATAACACTCAATTGGTTTGTTTTATCATCTCTAAATATTTTTCAGATCATGTAATAAATATTTTAGAGTAATAAAAAACATATTTTTATAAAATCGAGTATTTAAAACACATTTGTTTATTTTTAATGACTTCTCCCGTCCCACCTGCAGTACCGCGACGGCCCACCAGGGGGCCGCGGCCCACACTTTGGGAATAGGCATTTGCCGATTGTGCTAGTAAAAGTGGCATATTATGCTAGTGGCAGTGCTCGTTTTTTGCTCAAATTATGCTCGTTTTTCAAAATTATGCTACTTTTTTAAAAAATTATTCTGTGCACAAACTTCACAACTCACAAGACAAGTTTGAAATTGTATTTTATTAACCCTGGCCTGACGTTCTGGGCCCGGTTGTTCAAAACCTGGGTAACTTGATCCGGTGGTTAGGCCTACACGTTTGGTGTGGCGGCGGCCATTTTGAAACGAGCACTGGGAGAAAGACTGAGGAGTCTGGGACCGAGACACAGACTTCCGGTTCCGTTTCATGGAATTCCCGCGGTATCTCAACACAACTAAAAAGCAATCGCAAAATAGGAGTGGAACCAACTGTTAATAGTAATCTATCGTTTTTAGTAGCTGAGACCTTCGTTTTCTTGAATTATTCTAAAATTGTGCTATTAAGACAAGAAAATATACGGATTATGCTAGCAGTGCTACTTTTGGAAAAAGGGCAAAAATTATGCTCAATTCCTCAGATTATGCCAACAATTATGCTAGCACAATCTGCAAGAGGCTATTTGGGAATCGCTGTCTTAGAGAAAAGCCAGACCATATCTGCCGTTAAGCTAAACATTTCCTTGTGCGCTCCGCTTAATGTTTCATTCAGTATGTTTCTCTGTTTGCCATCAACACAAACATCTCAGGTTTATTTATGAAAGAAAAACAATGTTCTTCTCAACGTGTGCGTACAGAAATATATACTCGCCTTCCAGGACATCATTTTGTACCTGAGCAAACAAAAGCATAAAAAAATAGGACTGAAAGTTGAAACAGGAAATCGAAACTTTATATTTATTTTGTACCAGTACCACTCATAAAAATGTATATCCTGTCATTTTTCATTTATACAAATAGGAATTATTTAGGTCTATTTGTGAGTAAAGTAAAAAGTAAAAAAAATAAATCAAATAAAATTGCGGGCGGATGGGCAAAAATGAAAGGATCTTCTGAGTGTGAGAAAAGCAAAAACCCAAACGACAAATATAAAGGATTTCAAAGATGACGATATTTGGAAGCGTCAACTAGACTGTAAACTGACCGAGCCAATTAGACGGGACATGTGTAAGACCAGATCAATACACAGAGACACAAAAGAGACTTCCTGTTCAGGAATCTGACTGGAAAGATGAAAACAGTAAACTGAGGATGAAAAAGCAGGAGAGGATGAAAGAGAGACGAGCGATGTTGCTATGTTGCTATGTTGCTATGCAGAGCCGTATCAATTACCTGCACCCATGCTGACTGTACAAATATCAGCTTTTTCCACTTACAATGTGTTTTTTTCCTGTTTGCCACTCTGAGTACACATAACATTTGTCTTGTGTGGTGCTAAAACAATACACTTCCCGCTCTTTTTATCAATCAAAATAAATATAATCTTAGCAAGACAAGCGTGTCCATATGCAGAACTGATATAAGTTATTTTTTTACTTGTTGATCCCAGTGGTAATAACATTTCCCAAGTGGCTTCCTGAATAAGCTGTAATCCTTTGAAAGCAGCATGACAGATACGTCTTTTTCTTCTTAGATCACAGGACTGAAGTAATCTGAGGTAATAATACATGATTATACGTTCCGTTACAGTAACAAGACAATCCAGAGCTGGAGAGGGTAAAAAATAATGCAAAGCTACAAGCACTTAATGAAGTGAACAGGTTAAGAGCCTGTCACTGAAAAAGTAGTGCAGCGATTAATATATTATATATTATATATTATATGCAGTGATTAACTGTTTCAGTTATTCAACCCTAACTACTTTTCATTCCTTAACCATGTCATTAGATGGATAAGAAGGAAATAGCTGAAATTAAAGAGTGGATCAAGAATTGAACATCTGGGAATATTTAATAATACAAGTATGAACATTTCCAAAGACAATGTAAAGAGTATTTCCCAAAAAATGGAGTCATACGAGTCAGTAAATATACTGCATAACTGGGTTTTTTCATGAATAAATCTCATCGTCTCTGATGGCACCGGCACGTACCAACATGACGATACGAAGGTTTGTTGAGCTCAAACTGTGAGAAAGTGCACGAAGCATCATTTATGTACTTGGACTAGCAACCATAGAGTTCAGGGTTTAACCTGAGGGAGAATTTGTTTGATGTGAAGGAGAGGTCTGAACAAAAAACCAAACAAACTTCCACCCCAATACAATATTTTGGGCAAAAATGTATGGAGCCCTGTTTGTGTCATAATTCAATGAATAAATTAGTCTATTATTATGAAATACAGGTGTTTATTATTATGAAATATTTCCCATTATTATGATAATGGTTTCGTTTTTCATAAGAATGATTTGTGTGTCAATCACAGCAGAGAGGGCGGAGCCATTTATGTGATTGGCTGCTCCTTCATTCAGGCATAAGCAACAGAACAGTGAATATCGATAGCGGGCGAGAGGTGCAGTTATACTCCAGGCCAGTAGGTGGCAGAATGCACCTCAGTTTACGGTTAAAAGTTGACATCGACTAAGAAACGTAGCGCAAAATGTAGAGAAAACTTGATTTTGACAGCATGTCGACAGAAGAAAGATCCTTTATCTGACTTACTCAGAGAGGTAGCCAACAGGCTCGATGCTAGTCCCCCACCAACTGCATGGAGAAGGATCAGCCAATGAGAGTGCAGGTCAACCACTGGCCCCGCCCACTGGCAAAATGTCATTATTATGTAAAAACTCATTCTTATGAAAAACGAAGCCATTATGTAAAAACGAATTCTTGGATAAAAAAAGTCATTCTGAAATAAACTATTATGCATTAAACTAAGATTAAATAATAATTAAAAAATATATTTCATAATAATTACATTTTTTTCATTATAATGGGAAATATTTCATAAAAATAAACATGTATTTCATAATAATGGGAAATATTTAATAATAATAGATACGTATTTCGTAATAATAAATGCCTGTATTTAATAATAATAGATTCATTTATTCATTGAATTATGACCCAAATGGGGCTCCATAAGAAATGAGTGCAACTGAATTTGCTTATCAACATGTACTGGTGAGCAGGTGCAGAAGTTGTAGCTAAAAGTGGTCCAACAAAAAATGGCTTTATATCATTTTCTTTTTTTAAAAATACAACTTTTCTTGATTTTGGAGAAAATAATATTTTGATTGTCAGTACATCAAACTTTTGTCTGACATGTTTGCTGTAGTCCACAGAAATACGAAGGAGGTGGACCTGCATCTTTGAAAGAATTAAATAATTTAAGCAGAACCAAACAACTTTCAAGTTCTAAAAACATTGTCCCTGTCAAACTGTTCCATTCAGTCGGTGCATGTATTTATTTATACACACACACACACACACACACACACACACACACACCTCCCACTCCATCCATTTGTCACCGTGGCGACGGAGCATGCTGCACAGTCACGCCCGCATTTGTCAGTTCTCTGGTGTGTTACACACACACACCTGCACACATACCTGCACCTTCCTCCCGCCTGTCATTAATAAAGAGAAGTAGCTACACACCTGTTCACTGACAGCCCCCCGCGGAGAGGGAGGGGTGGATGGAAAAAAGAGCTGAAGACATGGAGAACAAGAATTAGTTTAGAAGAATGAAACTTTACTGGACTGAAAGTAGCGAGTGGTCGCAGAGGTGAGCTCGAAGGACGGCGTTACTTTTCATTACTGCCCTCAGTTTGACTCTGAGCCGACATTAAACTCTTCTAAACACCTCCAGAGATTTCCTTCTTTGATCCAAATAATGACGACAGATTCTACATTTTGATCTAGAGTTGGCTTTGAAAAGAAAATAACTAAACATCTCTCTAAAATAAGGACGTCGGGAGCTCTTTAAGGCAAAATTAAACTAGAGAATGTTGCACCACGCTATTTTATACTGTGACACACAGGCAAACAGGAAGTGGATAACATGTTGAAGTTACGCCCGACAGCATTTAGGGACACGTTAACAACATGTTTGGTTATTGTCATTTCACTGCTGTCATTCAATAAAGCAACGTGAACAAATGGAATGTTGTTCCTATTTATAAACGTGTCCAAAAACTATTTTAACCTTCAATAATGCATGAATTTACATATGTTATTGTTAACATTCATTAGTACAGTAGTTGTGTGTTTGTATTTGTGTGTCTCTAACATGGTCCTAGCATGATGAAGAACTGCTCTGATATGACTTCCGACAATGTGAACTTAAAAATATTCTTCTTTGAAGGTTAAAGATTCAAAACAAATGCCAAATGTACTATATACATGAGGTACAGTAATTTATCTGTGGAACAGGAGTGTTAACTAAAATTACATTTGGCAGGCTTTGGTCAATGTGATTCCTGTGCAGGTCTGTTTCTGAAATATGGACATACATGGGGGGATACTAAGCCACTAAACCTGGCAACCTCAGCCTTGTCCGGTCACCTTGATCACCTGCTGCTACGCCCACAGTCGCTCATGAGAACATAAATATACCACAGCTGACACTGTACAGTCCTCTGTCCTTTGCTAAGTTTACTTGTATGCTACTGATTTGCCTTTAGAGATTCAGAATTGATATCTTCCAAATCTAGTTTAGTTCCACAAACAGTAGACTGGGAAGCACTTCGTTTCAAGGACTTGGTTGTTCAATATTTTCTTGATTTGTCAAAGTCTTGACAAATCACGATGAAACATTAAGTCCTTCTCTCTGCCTTCCTCAGTGCATTCACACATTTTACTGGAGCTTTGCTTTCATTTATAACATTTTATTGTGCTTTTCTCAGTTTAAGAGCTTTGGGAAACAACCATTTACAACAAGTCATAACTTACTCACACATTCATTAAAAAAAATAGTATGGGTGTGATTCAAAACAAATGATGTACAGACTCTTGCCAATTTCCATATTTTGGGTGAAAATTGTATAAGGTAATGTGTTTGGAAACAAATGACACTTAAATAAATTCAAATGCTGCAATGATATTCAAAAATTAGGGGTGCACGAAAATTATCGGGCCGATAACAGGAAATTATGACGTCATCCCGATAAGTCCGATATCACGACGAATAGCCCCGATAACATTTATATTTCTGTCAACACAGCAGTGTCTCGCTCCCTCTGAGCCTTGAATGACCGGCAGTGAATGTTATGTTCAAGTGACGTCGGCATAATCAGAAAAACGATTACTCAATCAGGAAAATCAAGAATACCCCCTCATGCCAGAAAACAACTCGTTAACTCGGTCATAATTTTGGTAGTTGCTGACTTGAATTGATATTCGCAGTATTTTCCCTCATGTTACACATAAAAAAAATAAAAAAATAGAAAAGGCTGAAAGAACGACTAGCAAACAAGGAAACGTCAGAATTTACGTTACACCTTGAATGCAGCCTGCAGCACAGCGCTGATCACAACAAAACATGGCGGCGTGGTGGAACTTGGTTAAAGTTTCAGAAGAAGATAGTTTGGTGGTTATTTGTAACGAATCCTCCGAGTGAATTCTACGAGGAGGGAAGCACAAGCTTTAATACGTAAAACCTGATCAGCCACCTACAACATAACAATCGCTTCCATGGAGTTTTGAAATCACGCTAACATGAGCTAACGGAAGCTAATGCTAACGTGCGCAAGCCAGCAGCAGTCTCTCCTCTCCCTCATTCCTCTCATCTAAAGCTTCCATGAGATTAAAAAATAAAAAACTACTGAACCTCATTTACTTTAATTAAAGGTATTAATTTAAATGGAACCACAAGCCAAAATCCTTTAAATGTTAATCTTTTTCAGTTTGTAATTCTGATGCATGTATTTCCATCAGTTCAAGGAGCCTTTATTTTTTATATCAGTCAGTAATGAACCTTATTTAAGTTAATGTGAGATATCAAATAGGTTTGTTTGATAGCTTCATGAAAATGTTTGAGAGGCTTGACAATAGTTTTTCAATGGAAAAAATAAATATCGGTTCATTTAAAGAGTCAAAACTATTTTTTTATTTTGTTCATAGTATTGATGTAATGATCTTAGGTATATGTGTGTGTTATCGATTATCGACCTTTTAGGAGCTGAAAGTTATCGGTTATCGTATCGGTTTAAAAAAAAAAAACAGTTCAGAATCAGAATCAGAATCAGAAACAGTTTTATTGCCAGGTACGTTTTCACATACAAGGAATTTAGCTTGATGTCTGGTGCAGAACATATAAACATATAAGATATAAGAAAAATATAGGAATATAGGAAATAAAGAAAAATATAGAACTGGTACTAAAATGGAATAAATGCACAATAGAATGACATAAATATTATAAATTAAAGTTAGAGGCATAGACAATATGGGAAATATTATTATTATTATTATTATTTTTTTTTTTTTGTTATCATGCATCCCTATCAAAAATGTAAACATCCCATTTGATAAATCCAGAATGTGATGATCATGTCCACTAACATGGCCCAACTGTTCCAGGTGTGATCAGAACCATCACACACCTCCTGGACACTGATCAACACCAACCGATACCCGAGACACCAAACAAAAGCTCCTGTGTGAAAAAGTGAATATCAGACGTTCACACAGGTTCATTAACAGGTGATCTGTCAGGAGAGAAAACACGTCTCCTTTAGGTTTCTTTTGAGCTTGAACAGAACTGTGTTCAGCATTTTTCAGCATCAGTACCTGCAGCCTTGACTTCAGCTCTGGTGTAAACGCCGTCTTTAATGTAATGTGAAGAGCGGGAAGGCAGCTGAGGTGGTTTATAACACGGTGTGTCACATTGATCAGGAATAGTCTATTATAATGGCTCTGTGAATCATGATTTTGTGCCAAATGTGCCAACCATGAACAGACAGAATGTGTCACAAGCTGTCCCGACCGAAGAGAGAGAAGAAATCAAGATGGAAAGAAAAGAAAATGGAGGGCAGCTAAAAAAAAAAATAAAGAGATTTAGAAACTTGGCAAAAAAAAGGTAAGCGAGGGCTGAAGAGAAGAAAAGGAAAATGACCGACAGGGGTGTTTCCTGTGAGAGACAGAGATGAGAAGATGGAAAAGAGTGGCGGGAGGAAAGACAGAGTGAGTAAGAAGAAAGGAGAGCGATAAGACGAAAGGAGAC